>BPLR01017922.1:0-86759 GCA_021605095.1 Caerostris extrusa | reverse complement strand
GTATAGAAATATTATATTCTTCTATTAGTAGTAGGAAAAGACTTGAAAAAAAATTCTTCACAAATCTCCAAAAACTAGACAAATAGGTAGGAAGACAAAACCAGTCACACCTCTTAAGTGATCGATGAACCAAGATAAATTTTGGGAACACGCAAGTATCTAATGAAGAAGAACATTGATTTCTGGAATTGAAAAATTAATCTTTTAAATTGTTATTTTTTCCATGTTGGCAATGAGCTAAGTGACATAATGATTAATGACAGTAAGTCTTTAATTTAATGTCCTTGATCTCTTTACTTAGAGATGCTTTATTTAGCTTTGAAAGGTGATTTTACCTCATTTATTATCGCATGTGTTTATCAATATTGTTACTGTGCTACCTCTTACACACCTAGCAAGGCAGCGCCATCTCGGCGGTCCTCAGAGATGAGAGACTGTAGCCAACCGTTCCTCAGCGGGAGCACACATGTTGCGTTGTACTTCCTCTTGAGTGAGAGTCTCGAGGCCGATCTGTATCGTGCTCTTCCGGATCCAGCATATCGCAAATTTCCGCCATTATGTAGGAGGAAGCTATCGTTGCTTAGCTTAAAATTGCAATACTTAGAACTTTTCTGCAACATTTAATTTTTTTCTCTCTGGATTTATTTATTTATTTATTTTAGTCTAAAATATAACATAAGATAGTGACAGATTTGTTATTGTTTTTTATTAGATAAAAAAATAATAATAAATAAATAAAATTCTTTTTCTAAAAAAATACCGCTGATGTCGTGAAAGAAAATCTACGCCCGAGTAATTATATTAAAATTTGCACTAATACCTACTTTTTGGCTTTTTGTCTACTCGAATGATGAAAACTGTTTTATGTTATTATGTAGAATATTTCCAATAAATCTAGTTTTTAATTTTTCTTGGCATCTTTTGCAGATGCTGATCTTTAGCTCAATTAAAGTTTAAAATGTACATGTAATTGCGTTGAAGCCGAACTATAAAATTCCAAAATTTTAGAAAACAATTCCAGCTTTTCTTTAAAATTTTCTTATTTTTAAATGTGTTTTTGTACGTTTTGTGCCAATGATTCTGAAAATAAGAAAATTAGCATTTAAAGAACCGTTGTGAAAGCAAAAATATCAAAGCATAAGGTATCAGTATATTAAAAATAATAATAATAAAATAAACGGACAGCTTTCTTATACGCTATCGTAAACTTGAAAATACGCCCACATTTTTTCTTCTAACAGAAAATTCTTTGCATTTAAAAAACGGAATCGTATAAATGAGATTATAGAATCATTTTATAGAAAAAAACTGTATTTATAAATTCTATAATTCTTATAATTTAATTAGTAAATTTTAAAAAGTTTCCTCATATAAAAAATTCTGGAATAATTTTTATCGTTACTTATAGAATTAACAATAAACATCAATATTTTTAAGGACAAATCTTCAATTCTAGAGCTGCATTTTCCAGAATTTTATTTTAAAAACATTTCTACTCAAATGTAAAGTTATTTAATGCTAAAGCTTTTTATGCATGATGTATTAAAAAATTAAAAACATCGTTTGTATTTTAAAAATATCATGCAGTGCACAGCAATACACGATTATTTAAAGTATTAATTCGGTATGAATTACAAATAAACATGTTTCCTTCCTCTGCATAGAAATTTAAGTCATGGCATTTAAAGTCTAGATTGTTTCAAAAACAGTATAATGTTTCATTAAATACAATTATCTGAACTAATCACATAAGTTAAGCCTTACCAACTAACCCGTGGATTCAGGACATTGGTTTTATAGCACACCTGGGAGTCCATCAAAGCAGACGAAAAACAGCCATTATCTTTCCATTTACTCTAAATTCTATCTAAATACTTTTTCTCTTTGTGAATACTTTTGCACAAATTATTGTTGCATCTGAGAATATCCTGCGATTGCCACCAGATCGTTTTATGTTACGCAGCTAGTTTGCAATGCCAAATTTTCAGTAATTAAATTACGATTTATCCTGAGCTTTATAATTATTTTACATGCCCAAAGACAAAACTGGTGAAAGATAAAAAATACCTAAAGGTAAAGGCTTTTTCATATGCCTCATCGTAAATACTTTTACAAATGCTACAATAATATATTTTGCCACAATGCCTATTGTAATATTTGTAATGCATCTGTGAGTCGCCACCAGAAATTTGCCAAACAATTTTCTGTTGTACACAGCAAGTTTGCATTGACAAACTTTTTAACGTTCAAATCTCTAGATTTATCTCGAGCTTCTTACAATCATTTTATAGTGCCTAAAGACAAAATGTTGAAAGGTAGCAAAAATTACTAAAGATATAAAGACTTTATATGCCTCCTCTGTGAATACTAGAATATATTATTGTAGTATTTGTAATATCTCTGAGTTTGCCACTCACAAATTGCCATCATATATTGTTTCTGTTACAGTAGTTACGCTCTATACATGCCAAAATTTTTAACAATTTGAACATTACTATTTATCCTTTCTGAGCTGTATAATTTGTATATGCCTGAAAGATTAAAATGGTGAAAGATAAAAAAATGCCCGAAAAGATGAGGTAAAAGACTTTTTATGCGCCTCTCCTGTGAAACACTTGAAATATGACATTACTGTAGTGATTAGGTAACATATGTGGATTGCCACCAGAAATTGCCACAAAGATTGTTTATATGCCTCAAAAATAAAAATTTGTGAAATGAGTGGGAACACATGCCTAAAGAAAGAAAAACCTTTTCTGTGCCTCTTCTTGTGATATCACTTTCTGTAATGATAGAGAGCAGAGTAATTGCAATGATACCGTGATTGCCACCTCAGATTGCTTTCTCTAGGGTGGCCACATACATTTTGCATTGCCAAATCGATTGGCTTATGTAAATTTTGAACTAACTGTTTTTGAATTATGACGCCTTCAATTTTCTTTATGTGCTGAAAGGAAACCCACGTATTATTACAGTACCATATTTTTGTTAATTACATTTATTATAAATAAATCGCAGCGGATTTTATATTGAACCATTTGGTTCTAGAACGGAAAATCCTGGGTCATTTCTACAAAAGCAACGATTAGCTGCTGAGTGTACACACTTAAAATCGTAGGATTATCTCGAGACGGCATTGGTGTCATTGAAACAGACAATTATCTTCGAACTCAATCAGCTATAAAGCTCGGTCTTCTTTTGGGTATCACAAACCCGTGGTTCAGGACATTGATTTTATAGCACACCTGGGAGTCCGTTAGAGTGGACGAAAAAACATTATCTTTATTTACTCTAAATTCTAACTAAAATACTTTTCTCTTGTGAATACTTGCAATGAATTATTGTAGCATCTGTAATGTCTACGATCACCACCAGATTGTTTTTCTGTTTCGCAGCTATTTTGCATTGCTAAATTTTCAACAATTAAATTACGGTTTATCCTGAGCTTTATAATCATCTTTATATGTAAGATAAAAATGTAAAAGTTAAAAAGTGCCCTAAAGGTAAAGCCTTTCATATACCACTGTTACCTCATATACCTCTTATTTCTGTTATTTTTTATTTTCTGTTGTTTCTCATATGCCTCTTATTTTCTGTTATTTTTATTTTCTGTTGTTTCATATGCCTCTTATTTTCTGTTATTTTATTTTTCTGTTGTTTCTCATATGCCTATTATTTTCTGTTATTTTGGTTTTCTCAAGTTGTTTTTCATATGCCCTATTTATTTTCTGGCTAGCTTTTATTTCCTCTGTTGTTTCATATGCCTCTTATATGTTATTTGCCTACTTATTGTTTCATATGCCTAAATGTCCTTATACTATTTGATTTGCTTGTTTCGATATGCCTCTTATTTCTAAGAAAACTATTTTGTACTGTAAAATTTTTAACACCAAATTACGTATTATCCTGAGATTTACAATGGTATTTCATATGCCTGGGAAAAAAATGGTAAAAGATAAAAAAATGCCTAAAGCGTAAAGCCTTTCACTTATTGCCTATCAAATAAATACTTTTACAAATGCTACAATAATATATTTTCCATATATTATTTGGCATTTCTGTAATATCGTGATAGCCAAACAGTTTTTCTGTTGCACAGCCAGTGTGCTTTGCCAATTTTAACAATTACATTTCGATTTATTCTGAGCTTTATTTTATTATTTTATATGCCTAAAGATAAAATTGCCTAAAGATAAAACGCCTTTTATATGCCTCTCTTTTGAATACTTGCTATAAATTATTGTAGTATTCGTAATATCTGTGATTGCCATTAGAAATTACCACCAGATTATTTTCTACTGAATATTTTGCATTTCAAATTTTAAACAAATAAATTTTGTTTTATCCTGTACTTTTACAATTATTTTAAGTACCTAAATAAAAAATCATGTATTATTACAGTATCATATTTATATTAATTATTTACGTTTATTATAAATGTATTATGGTGATATTATATTAAGCATCTGTTTTTAGAATGGAAATCTTTGGCCTTCATTTCAAAAGTAACATTAGCTACTAGATTACAAGAAGGGATCAAGAAGTTCAAATTAGCTGGTGGAATCCCAAAGTTTTTATTAAAACTATAATAGATAGTGCTTTTATATTTTTTTATTTAAAACCTCTTAAAAAAGCTACTTCGGTTTCAGTACAAATATTGATTTTTCAAATTTAAAATATAAAAAAAGATGTTTAAATGCTTTGGATTCCTTTTATTGTCAAAAATATGTTTTTATTTTAATGCTCCTGTAAGTTGTTAGAAGAAATAAAATATGGTGACATTTACACACTGTTCATTTGCGTGTAGCACTGAAAAAAATTATTATGGTCAGTGGGTCAAGGTTCCAAAAGGGTTACTAAACATAACTTTTTATGGTTAAATAGAAAGATAAATGTAAACATAAAGCACTTAAAAGAAAGCAGTTTTCGAAAGTTAAACATTCTCCGATGCATGAAAAAACACCTTTTAATGGTTGTTGCAAGGATCAATGCTTTTGGTGTGATCAATGTTCTGTGTGTTTTTGCTTTAAATGTTTTTTCAGCAAGCACATTAATGTGCTATAAAAGAAATGCATATTATTAAATACTAAACATAAACTTAAGTTTGAACATGAAATATTTTTATATAATGTACTGAATTAATTTACAATGAAGAAATAACTTATTTACTAATAATTCTTTTTCTACATTTGTCAGCACACACAATTACATTATTTAAGAAACACATTACCTAAATTTTTATATATGATTAAATGTCACCTTAAACAAGTGAATTAAAAAATATTTTACTGGTTATTATTTATATTTGGCTAAAAAACACGAAATTAATTGAATTTTAAATATTTTGCAGATAGTTTAACACTTTAAGATGCATAGATAAAACATATCAACGGAAGGCCAATAATCTCAAAGCTTTCAAAAGGAATAAGATAAGACATCAATTTATTACAAGAAATTTCATTAATATATTGTGTGCCTTTGTTCATGCATTCAAACTTCAATACATTTTAAAAGAAAATTAATAAAAACTTTATGAAGTAAAAAAAAAAAATTCCTTTTTTCAACCTTTATATTTTTAAACAGTTGTGCTTATATTACGATATTGAATAATTTCTTTTGAAATTTATTTGAGCCAAACATTTATTTAGTTTAATTCGCTATGAAACTAAGTTATTGTTTCATATTTAAAACAAGTATTTATATTGAATACTGAATTCAAATTTATCTATGTTTAATTTTTAATGCATAAAATTGTTAAGTTCAAATATCTTTAACAATAAAAATGTAAGACAATTGTATGTGTTCAAATTCTAACCGATACAAATCTTTTACAATAAAATCTATCATTCTAAAATTGTATGCAGTTATCGTTATCAAGAATATTCAAAACTAGATTTGTTGGCATTTAGAGATAAAATTTGACTAAAAAAATTATTTTAATAATATGTTCTTTCATTTTAAAAGTAATTATTATTTTACCTTATTGTGTAAAAAACAGACTAATTCATTTTATTCCTAAAATAACTTATATAATCAATACAGTTGTACTAGCAATGATTATATTTTATTTGAGTTATTTAAGAAACAAAACATTTTTAAATGCTTGGAAAAGACTGCACAAATTTAATCTTAGCATACCTTCTTACATTTATTTTTTTTTAATTATTATTATAATATTTTTATTAAACAAAACTGACAATTTAAAGTCAGTTTTTATTTAATAAATAAATCCTAAACTATAACATAACTCATATTTCAAAAGTCTTTTTGAAACTATTTTTTCAGTCATATTTCTAAACTGGAATAAAACTAATAAAAAAAATTGATTATTTCGGCAGATTGACTTAAAAAGAAATTTTATAAATTACAATATTTCTATATCAAAAATTTAGATAGTTAAAATATAAATAAATTTATCAAATCTTACTTAAAACATCTTTAAGCTTCGTTAATAGGGATTATATGTATGACAAAGCGACTTACAATATTTTAATGAGACAGAATTTCCTTTATATTTAAGTAACATATAATGAAAAAAGAACATTTTTAGAAACATACAATTTAGATATCTGATATCCATTTTTCATTTGTTTTTGCAATCAGTAATCCTTTTTTCCAGCTAAACCCTATACCGACATACAAACAAATTCTGTTTCGAATATTTTAAATATGATGGCAATATTTTCCTTCAAAACTTCTGGAATATCTTTCCGTTAATAGGATTAGAAAAGGAAAATTGTATGAAGATGAACTATGAGTTTTCCTAAAAGCATCGATAAAAGTTTATCGGATAAAAGTTTTGCCTGCTTCCTAAAAAACTATGCAAAATAATGATAATCAATTGAATAAGGCAGTGAACCAGCGAAAAATAATACAGTGTTTCTAGTTTAATTGATTACTGTTGGATAAAGTTGATTTTATGTATTGTAACTATTATCATATTCTTTTAAAACAATGTCTGATATAATCTTGAATGTAGATAATCAAGAATGATGTAAATGAATGAAAAAATTGCTAATACTTCTTTTTTTTAATAAGAATGCTTGTATAATTCTAAAGCTGAATGTAGGTAATATAAAGAAAGATGTAAATAAAATTATTAATAGTAATCACTATTATTATAATTTTTAATAAGAATGTCTGATATAATTACGAAGCTGAATGTAAGTAATATAAAGACCGATACAAATAAATTCTAATAAAAATATGAAAATTGATAAAATAAATATATTATTGATATAAAGAAACACTCATTTATAACAATTTCGAAATGTTTCAATATTTTTGTACCTTATTTGCAGATTTATTTCTGTTCTTAAAACTTTTTAAGCAGGAAGGAAAATATTCATTTTTTTTATTTACAATAAATTAAAAAAATATAGCAAAAAAGAAAGCCGAACCGTATGCAAAAAGAATGTATACATAAGGAGGAAAACATTAATAATAATATATTACAATTGAAAATGCTTTATACAATCAAGAGGTTTTTTTCATTTTTTTAAAATACAGATTAGACAAAGTGTCATAAGATTTTTGGCCGACTGTGTTCCAGTTTTTAAAGTTGCATAAATAAACAAATTCCGTAATATTTATCAAGCAATCAAGGCAAATATTAATCCTGTTTTGTTTTCATAGTTAAAATTTTTGTATTCAGTAGTACATAAATAAATTTAAATTATTAAGAATTATTCTAACAACATTAAATGACCTTACACATATACATATATCAGGTTTCAGAAAGAGTTACTTACATTTTTGCTGCATTAAATTGATTTTTAAAATTCAAATATGAATATCAATGCAGTGATATTTTAATATAAAAGATTACAAAAAATAAAATTGTTGTCTTCTTTTTGCTTTTATTTCTGAAAACTTCTTAACTAAGCAACCACACAAATCGACTTACTTTACTTTTTACTATATTTACAGAACAAACCTACAAATTATTTTTTTAATTGATGTTTTAATATTAATAACGTTTTTTAGAAACATGTTGATTTCTTTCGGTTTGATATCCATTAGATATTTCTTTTCTTATTCCATTTTCATGTTTGTAGAATATCAAATGTTTAAAATAAACAATTTCAGCATGCAGTTATTTTAAAATATAAAAGAACCTAATTAAATGATATTCTTTTATTTTATTTATTTTTTTACATTTAAAAAAATGCGAAAATAAATGTCATTTGTTGAGAATTCTTCCTAGTATTTTTAATTCAAATATATAAAAAATATTATTATTGTACTTCCTCAAGTTTTAGGACAGTTGGTTTAAGTTTGGGAATATTAATTTTTATATTATATCAGCAAGGTGAATTTTGATTTAACAAGGGATTTTATAGGAATAATCCATCGACATTCAAGAAATAATCCAGCTAAATCCATTAGAAACTAAAAAATAATCCATATACATTAGACTCAAAAAATTATCCATATATTGAATTGAAAAAATAGTCCATCTAATCCATTAGACTCTAAAAATAATCCATCTAATACATTTAAAAATAATTCATCTAATCCATTAAAAATACTTCATCTAATCCATTAAAAATAATCCATCAAAAAATAATCCATCTAATCCATCAAAAATTAATTCATCTAATCCATTAAAAAATAATTCATCTATTTCATTAAAAATAATTCATCTAATGTATTAAAAAATAATTCTTCTAATCCATTAAAAATAATCCATCTAATCCATTAAAAATAATACATTTAATTCATTAAAAATAATCCATATAATCTATTAGACTCTAAAAATAATCCATCAAATGGAACTGATTTTTAAACTCAAGATCTTGTTTTATACTTTTTCCCCAGACCCCCTCATTTAAAATTTGATATTTTTATTTTTTGCATCTTCATTTTTTGTTGAATTCGCACGTCTTAAATAAAAAAAAAAACTGAAAGTTTATTATTTTCTTCGAATAATTTAGAATTGATCATTTAAAAATTACGCATTTTAGATGTTGCGAAATGTTTTCTATTTACTAAGTTTTGATTTTTCTGTTTCATTGTATTAAAAGTTTCTGGATTTAATAATTTTCTAATTTTTCTCAACGTTAATGTCTTTTCTACTTTATTAATCCCTAAAATTATTGAAAATTATATTATTATTCGAAATGTTATTATTGGGAATTCATGAGCCTCAAACTTTGCTTTAAATTTACAATAATTAAGTCATATATTAAATAATATTCATAAGACTCATGAAAACATTGCCATAATAGTAAAAATACAATGAAAATATCATTAATAATATCTTAAGAAACATAATTTATTACTGTCTGCATGAATAAATTTTATTAAAAATTAAATCTTTATTATTATTTGGTTTGCATAATAGTCGATAAAATAATACGTTAAACAACTGTTTAAAAATAATAAATTATGTTTGAAATGTTAATTAATATTAGTATTCTACAAAAATTTATATTAATTTTTGTGGCATTCCGTTCATAACGAGTTTTAAAGAATATAAAAAAAAATCGTCATTCGTTTGATTATTCACTTGGGAATAATTTAAAAATCATTTAAAAACAAGAAATTTACTCATATAAAGAAAAATTTCAGCATCGCAAAATAAAAGGCATTCAATTGCTATTGTCTAAATATTTTTATCATTTAGACATGAGAAAATTAATTTTTTTTTTTTTTTGTTGGAAAGACACACAAATAGTGCATTGAGACAGAAGAAATATATCAGACAGGTATAAATAAATATAGAGAACTTTTAAGGGGTTTACTTAAATAAGCATATTTCATATGTTATTACCATGTTATACACGTTTGTTATAATATATAAAATGAAGAGATCAAAACTGACTACGATTGGAAACAAGAGAATCTTAAAACGATGAAAATCAAATAATTTAAATTAATAAAATAAAAATATAGAAATTGGCTTTAAAAATGAAGGATTACATTAATCTACACATAACCTTAGCCACGAGGATATAGCTTCTTATGGATGCCCAATTTATAATTATTAAAACTACATTTTTAATGTAGTACGTAAAAAAAAAACATATTACTTCAAAAATAAAACAAAGAAAGTTGAAAAAAAGAATAACAAATGTATACAAAGTGCTATGAAGGTTTTATGCAAAAAGTCAATATGTAGGTGCAAATGTTGCAAAGGAGTGTGAAAGTAATTATGCATGAATGAATGGTGAATTTAACATGATGGTGAAGCAAAGCGTAAGTGCATAGTGGGCTCTGTACATACACATACAAAGGTGTGTCCGCTTCTCTGTTACCAGAAAGATCATTTCTTGCTGATCGAACTCGTCTGTTTACCAACTCATACCGCATCCCAGGATGGGCATAAGAACTTCTTCGCCTTCGTCCTCCCCTCTTGAAAAAGGACAGAGCAGAGCCCCAGTGCTTCATTTTTTTCTCAAATGTTTCCAAAAAACTGTTGACAGAATGTATTTCTTATTTTTTTCTATCACTTAGCAACAATTGTTGTTGTTTTTCCTTTTTTTTTAACTCTCTCTCCAGATCAAAAGTTACAAACCTTTGTTCCTTTTTCTAAACCTAAACACGAATCATAAAATTTATTGTTCCTTTATTTGCCAGTTATTTTTAAACTCGTTTGCGATAACTGGCTAAATACAAAGTAATAAATTAGCACATGAATCCTAATCAATAAATTACTAACAAAGTAAAACTTTTCTAATTCAAATAAAACATTAATAATCGAACACAGCTAACAAAAAGAAATAAAGATGTTGCAACACTCAAAGGTTAAATAAAACAGCAACCCAAAAATTCGAACTTTCTATTTATAGAAGGCCGTTGTCAATCTCTGTTTTATCTAAGTCCACGCACACACTTCAACGAGGCACGAATGTAAACAACAAATACCATCAACGTAGTTGCCATGGAAATTAATTTTCAATCTAATTGACTTTTCAACAATACCCTTTTCATTCGATTTTGATTCTTCTTCTTTTTTTTTTTTTCTCTTTTAATTTCGAACGCGCCAAAAGTAGGATTGGAATATCGAATTCTTTAAACACCAAGCGATTTTTGCTGACTGTGCAAGCAGACGATCACAACACACACACACAGGGCTCGAGCAAACGATACGGAATAATTTCTTCCAGAGCAAGGTTTAGGGCGTTACGTTTTTCTCCACTTCTCCACCGGCGCCTTTTTTAATCTTTAATGTAGCAGTTTCAGGTTACCCAGGTTACGTAGTACCGGCATTCCAAATGTATCGTCGCGCGTTAACTTTCTCTTCTTCTGCTAGCTGTAATATTTATTATTATTTTTTTCTTCCTTCCTGCCAGCGTCTCTTTTATATTCGGAACCATAACCTTTTCTGAAGGAGAGGAATGCCTGAATGATTCGCAATATGACCATCGGAATGAATGGGCCAATGGGCAACCGCCGCGTGGAGTGGTATATTTCCTGGCAGTCATCCAATAAGATTCATGGTTATGGTCCTTTCTAGCTTATGATTTGCGGGGACTTAATAGTTATGAGCCTATAATTGGATTTCGTATAATATCAGGAAATATATAGAGAGATAACTTTATTTGAGATAAATCTATTTTATTAGTTGCGAATAGGTTTTTTTTTAGAATAGTTTCATTTTGCAGGTAAATAAATATTCTGCACACATTTTTTTCATCAAGTAGTAAAAATTTTTAAAGGTTACAAAATACATTAAAATTTAGGTTTAGATGATAAAATATTTTTCTGGATTATAAACAAGAGAAAAATCTTTTACGATTTGTTTCTCTAATCTATTTTGATCTGAGAAATAATTAAATTATCGTTATCTTTATTCAAAATTTATATACCATAATAAATACCCTTAATGAAAAAGATGATAATTAATAAATATCTATCGTAAATAAAATTACTTAATTAAATAACGTGTTGCACTCATGTAAAAGTACAGTAAAGTTTAAAGCTGCAATGTATATGTGATATTCAAAATCAAGATTTAATTAATGATTTTGTGTATTAGATAAAATTTTTCCTTTTACGTTTTCAAAAAAATATCGCAGAACATATACCATTTTATTCAAAAGTATTGACGTGTTTACAATTTTTATCACTATTTGTAATTGGTTTGATTACTGAAATTTAATTTAATCTTTAATTTTAGAAAAATATATCAATTAAAAACTGTAATCAATGCATAAACTACTTTTAAAAACCACATAACCAACTAAAATTTAGAAATCAATTTTACGGATGCAAGAAAGGAGAATTAAAAGGATTATGTCAATTTTAATTTTTTGAAATAAACTGAAACTTGTCGTCAATATATTTCATAAGTAAGTAGAGTTATAACAAAAGAAGTGCATTATGTTCGATAGTGAAATTTCTGTTTCCTTATTCTATCATAGTTATATCAAGGTAAATAAGCATAAAAAGCATTATATATAAAAATATATCATCTTCTTAATATATCCAGTTAATGCAATAATTCTTTATATCAAATAATAATGCATATCCATGCTGTTAATAAGTAATATGCAAATTTTAATTATATAAGCAAAACCAAGGTATCAGTTAGTAAAGCCAAATTGTTCATTGTAAAGTAATAATTAAAATATGTGAAAGTAAGTTTAATAAAAAGTTAATTTCTGTGCACCAAATTATGCAGATTTTTAAAAATTATAATTATGTATTTTTTATTTATTTTGTTATCACAGTGATTGTGACAAAGTGTATATGTGGTGTATTGTGTGTATAATATGTACACAGTGTGTAAATGTGTACACTATGCTTATTGTAAGCACAATGTGAATATAATTGGGACAATGTTTCCAGCATCAATTGTTAGGTTGTTGTGTTTGTACAATATGTACACAATGTATATGTGTGTGTCTATTGTGTGTAAAATTTGCTCACTATGTATATTGTGCGTACAATGTGTATACAATTGTTATAATGTGTCCAGTATCAATTATTAGGTTATTGTGTACACAATGTGTGTACAATGTATAAAATATGTGTAAGTATGTAAACAATGTATGTACATTGTGTGTACAATTTGGCAATGTGTCTAGCATCAGTTATCAGCTTGTGTGTGTATTGTGTTTACAATGTATCAATACACACTCAACCTGATAATGTGTTGATATTTCTATCAATTTCTATCAATATATATGTTTTGTATGTACAATATATCAAAGTATGTGCTTTGTGCGTACAATTGTGACAATATGTCTATCGTCAATTATCAGTTCCATGGTGGAGGTTTTCCGAAACCATACGAAAATTCAAAATAGTTACCTAAAAGCCATCCATGAACACAATGCTTCCCCCACCCCTTTTATTTCTCGTCGTGGTGCCTTTTGTGACATATGTAAGTGGACCTCAAGGCCCATAGATATACTGTAGGAAAAAGAATATATAAAATTCCTTTGTGATTCTTTTGAGCAGAGAGTGTTGACCGAGCTTTCAACTCTTTTTTTTTTCCCCTTGAAGATCTAACTTTTCCGAGGGAAAAAAAATACAAGTTAAACAGAGGAATCGGGAAAACCTATTCTACTTGACCCGTATTCTTTTTGGGTCGTAAATGCAGTTTTTTTTGTCTTCAGAATACAATTCCATCCTTAGAGTCAACAGAATAAAGGGCGAAAGACAAAAAAAGTGACCTTGCAGGGGAGGAATATTTATAGAAATCGAAGCCGCAATAAAAAAAAAAAATCATCAAAGTCGTGAGTCTACTGTTAATGTGCTACATTATCATAAAAATAATAAAATAAGATTATTTTAATAGTCAATTAATTTGAACTGGAATACAAATATGTATGGCGTTTTGTCAATTAAATGTATTTAAGAAAACTATGATAATATTTCTTTTCGAAAATTTCATTTTAATAAAGATTTTTAGAAATTTTAAGATAAGAAATAAAATTCTAGAATTATTTTTAACGATAAAAATACATAAAGGACTCTAAATGTTCATTTTGTTATATTTTTGAAATTAAACATTGTTGAATTACAAAAGCAATCTCTATTATATTGTTTCTGATCGATTTAATTTCAAAATTTGTTTACATATCTGAGAATAGAACAACTAACATTTCAATTAAATGTAATAATTATATAAAAAAACTGATAAATTTACATTAAAATTAACGAAAAAATGTCGATTATTTAAAATTATTTTTGTTACATGATTCCTTGTAAAGATTTATAAACAAACTTATTAATATTCCTTATTTTTATTAAATCAAGAATTTCAGAGCAATAAATAAAAAATATATTACTATTACAAGTAAGTATATTTTAATATGCAATTATAACACTACTATTTCAAAAAATTTGAAAAACTGTTCTGTATTTTATAAAAATAGTTTTTTGAATCAAATATTTTCCGTTATATTATAAGTCAGAATTTTTATCAATTCACTTTCTTTTTATTTCAAGATTGATAACACTGGTTAATAATAGAACCCATAGGTCAATAACCTTAAATTTTTGTAGTATGGATTCAGGTTTACGTACATTGCTGTTTAATCTTTTGCTAACCAATTTTTGTCGTCATCCATCACGAAATCGAAGAGCTCCAATCCAGCTAACACTTCCGGGTAACTGATTGGAAACTGCAATAGATGACAAAAAAGGACGAGGGCTCTTGTCAGACTTCGCTCGCCTTTTTTTTCTTTTTCGGATTAGACAGTTTTCATTTTGGTGTCAGCTGGAGTTCAAATCTGGTTAATAAACATTAGAAATCTATTTACCATATTATAGAATTGCTTTATATTAGAATTATTTTACGTTTAAGGGCTGTTAACTAAAATTACCTGTAAATTGTTGCTTTTTCCTCGTTATTGCTTATATTATTTGTTGTACAAAATGGGATTCAGCAACTATTTTATATTACATTGACATTCTTACTTTCTTAGAAACTTAATAATTACTTAATAGCTTTGGTATCTAACATCCCTAAAGCCGCTTTTGGAATAGCTGTTTGGTTTTGGTTTGTCGCTCTACGGTCATTTTGTGCACACTTGCTAATTAGACTGGAACCTACAGTTAAACGTGGATTCCGAACCACTCACAAACATCCATGACACCGCCAGGAAAAATAGATGTTTGGAAAAAGTTATATTTGTGATTCTTTGGATAAATTAATGTGTTTACAAATTTTTGATAAAGGTTTTACAGCCTTGTAAATAAAATACTTATTAAAAGCTTAAAACATTTAAATCTTTATTAAACTATATTTATTATTAACAAAACTTTTCGGTTTGGTTTTAAAAGACAGTACGTTAAAGACATTTCATTACGTTACTTTTCCAATTTTTTTGTATTAGATAGTTGACTATATTTTAGTGGTTTAACCATCCTTCCTCTGATCCAGTAGCAAAAGTACCTCTTTTGCTGTTCAGAAGAAATCTTTAGTTGGCCTACAGACTTTCATCCGAAGAGTTCGTTCATTTTGCGCAGCCCTGCGCTCTTGTTGAATTTCGGCTGAACAGTGGAGTTCTTTCATAAAGCTTTAATTATCTTTTTTTTTACCTTAAATGCGTGTTAAATAATTGTATATGATTGTGTTTGTAAGAGTAAACAAAAGTGCTAATTCTACAACCTATGCATCCAGTATCGCAAAACAATACAAACCACATCAGTGGCATAACATATGCATATATATATATATATATATACACACAAATAAAACACCAATTAAGATTCTTGTAATTTATTTATAAAATTGTTTTGCTGTGCATAGACCCGAGTTTAGGGCAAATGCTTAATTTAAAAAAAAATTCCAATATTTTTAAAATGGCAGTCTGTATATAAATAAAAAACATGTGTTTCTCCCCGATCAAATATTTCCAGAAAACTTGAGAAAAAACTATAAATTCAGAATAATATATTTATAGGCAAATGAATGTTAAATGTTAATTTACAATAAATAATTTTAGTATTTATTAAAAAACTAATGCATAATTTCTGTTAATTTATGCTAGGTACTAAATAAAACAAGAATTATGAAAATAATGAAACCGAGAAAATCTATAAACCGATTAATTTCCAAACTCATTAATCTCAATTAAATAATTTCTCAAATACATATTTTAAATCTATTAAAATTTTACATCAAATTAATTAAACGTTGCTTTTAATGCTTACAAAATTACGTACATATCTATCGAATTAATAGGCATACTCATTTAAAAAAATTTTTTAATTCATTTTCTGTATTCCCTAGTGAAACCTGAGGTTGGCTTAATTAATTTAGAATTTGCCAACACGCCTTTCCGATTCAAACGGACTATTCAGATAAAAGCCTTTTACCGAAACAATTACTTAAAATGCAAATGCAATGAATGCGGCATGTCAAAAATTTTCCAGGATTTATTCCAGCAGTCAGCTCTGTGAGGAAAATTCCAATACCCAAATGAACCTGCCTTATGCACAGTCCATAATTAAGAGCACCATTTCAATACAATAATCACACCACCTGGAAGAGATAATATCGATTCGTTGCGCCAAGTGGGCAATAAAATAGAGCTTAAATAACTCTGGCGCTATTTGTGGCACTTGGCTGTGTCATTACAAATAGATCTCACAATCTGGGGAACAAAAGAAATTTTTTTTTATGCAGAATCTTTTCTTTTGTCTTTGTCGATAGTTGCTTAGTTTTAGAATAATGGCAGAATATTTGTGTCCATCTCATCCATAATTATATTTGTAAATTTTATATCAGTTAAAAAAAATTTTTTTTTGATCCACATACAAGTAATATAAGTCAATTCCTACTTTTTTTTTCACTCTATTGCAGAAAGTCCTTTATAAATAATTTTCTTTCATTTTTTAATTTTATCTGGCGCCATCTATTGGTAGATATATGCAAACTTAAATCTAAAAAACTAAAATTAAAATTTAATTTAATGAAAATTAATATTTGAAAAAACTGTATTAAAATTAATTAATTATTTGAACTTGAGAGGATGGATAAAAAGTTTTTATTAACTTGAAAATTTGAACAAGACATATATTGGGAGAGTGTGAGCTAATAAAAGGAATTGAATAATAAACTCGAACTCGATATATGTGTGATCAAGTTTTTTTTTTTTTTTTGTTTATCCATCATATCTTATTTATGCGTATCAAAACAAAGATGAAAGAAGGACAATGTCTTCCAGGAGGGCTTTGAACTATTCTGGTTTTCTCCAAGTAAATATTCCTGGCTATGCATACAAGTGGCGAACAAAGATGTACTTTTTTATTTCAAGCCTTCTGAGATTGATTAACCATAAATGATGGGTGAAAATATATATAGGGAGGGGAGGCTGTGAGCATAATCACTTTAGCGTTTTTGAAAGCAGAATATAATCAACGGTGCGAAAAAAGGCATAAACCCTTTAGCACTCTGGATGCAAATGTTTCATTTGTATAAGATCCATAAAGATAAAATAGGCGAGGAGAGGGGCCAACATTAAAATGATATGTTTGGAGCAATAACAAAACCAAAAGATTGTTTTCCATATTAAGCAATCAGGGTCCCGATTTTTAAAGAATTAGAATTCTAAAATCTTTACTGACGAAAATTATTAAAAAAAATTTTATATATTGAATATTGAAACTTATATTGATGTAATTTTCTCATCGTTATTGTTATGATTGGTATCTGTTACTATCATAGCTTTAATTTAAAATACAGATTTTATTTCAAGACACAATTAAAAATAAACATGACTTTTACAATTCAAAACTATCTGCTATATTTTCACAGAGTGTAGTGGCACGCACCACCATAATTTAACCGAAACACATTGCAACTCAATGTATATGGAGAAACCTGTCTAAATGAAAAAGAAGCTTGTCTTCAACCGAAGCTTGTCTCGCCCCCAAAAGCAAAGTTCGAAACTTCTGCCAGCTTCGTTACAATTGCTCCCTCCTCAAAGCAAGCTCTCTACTCATGATAGGTTACACCAGTCAGTTTATTATGGCAAGTTAGTTTGTATTAAATTAAAAATGTGACCTTTAGGTCAAAATCTACAATCAAATATTTGATATTTAATTTCTTCAATGAAGCAGTTTTGAATATCATAAATATAACAATTAGTGTTACACGCAGTCCTCCAAATTCATATATATTTTTCTGTGGTGCAATCTTAAGAGTCTATATTAACTATAATTCTGAATTATCTTTATGATTTATAAGTTTCTGTAATATATTTGTTCAAATTCACTTCAATTTTTAAACTATACTCGTCAGATCTCTTTACAATGTTGATGTAAATTTTTTGAAGAAAACTACCAGTTTATCTTAAAGCAAAAAATATAAAATAGTCGAATGAATCTTATTATCACAATAACTGCTTCCGAGAATTATGGTCCCTCAGTCTACAGGACACTAAGGATTAGTCACAACAACAATAATGACCAATTAGTTCAATTTATTTGGAATGAACACTTGACAACGCTTAATAATTTCATCTGCTCAAATAAAATTCAGCGTCTTAATTTTTCAAAACTTCTTATGTTAATTTTTTATAATAATTATCCATGATTTTAGTGCCAGCTACGAAAAATACTTATGAGTAATAAAAAACATTTAGATTAGCGTCTTCTAACTTAGTTCTATTTTATATTTTCATATAGATATAATTTTTATTTTTAGTTTCCACACAGGGAATAGATGCATTTGTATTAAAATCCTCATTTTATCAATAATCAATTAAGGTCTTAAAATTCGATCTTTTAACTGGCAGCACCCTTTCTAATTTTGGTTAATCCTTTTCACTCCGACGATTCGGTAATGCAAACGATTTTAAGAGAATATTAAACCCGTCTGACCTCATATCCGATATTAACTCATTCACGCGGAATGATTTTAGGAGTATTATCATATTTAAATGAAAACAGTGGTAAATTATTCAGGATCTTCAATTGAAAGAGCTTGAAATGAGATGGGAGCTATGATGCATAAGAAGTTATCGTAGAATGGAAGATCAGAATTAAGATGAATAAATCAAATAAAATTATCTTTAATCCTCAAAGAAAATTCAGTAATATTATTTGAATAAAGTGTATCATTTTTCTACGCAAAGAGTTGTAGCATTTCGTTTCTCAGGAACGAGGATATATATTTTTTAATAAGTACATACTAACAACTTATCACTCAAATTTGACAGTAGATAAGCAGTGTTATGGATAGTTATATTAAATAAAATTAGTGTTTTGTATTTATAAGAACAATCTTTTACTCAAATGTGATAGCAGATATTCAATGTTCTGGATATTGAGACTTCATTAATTAGAGATTGTCTGTGCGACCTTCACAGGTCGAAACAATCGCAGATGGACTACGGACTACACCATGAATTATTGCATCGTGATTGGCGATAGGCCATGGGCTAAGAAATTGCCTATTCCAGTGAGAAGTGAGAGAAGCTGATCCCCCACCCCACCCCTCTTAAAACAATTTTACAAAGGGAATTTTTTTGGAGATTTGATTTGGTTTCGTTTGCTGACTTACTGTCCTCTTGTGCGCACTTTAGGCTAAACAGACCTAAAGTGGATTCCGACCACTACAAACATCCATGGCACCGCCGTTAATCGAATCCGAAACCTGTGGCCCCGAGCGCCAGAGCTGAAAGTTCCCATAAGCCTGAAAGTGATCCTCTTCTTGAAGCCGTTATAGGTGTAGTATAGGCCAAAACGTTACAAAAGCATTGATAGGATATATAAAGTAATAATGAATCATTTGTAATGAAGTAAACAACTAATCACTAAGTTTTATTGTAAAATTGATAATACTCTATTCGGCAGAACTATTGATAAACTAAAACTAGGTTAAATATTCTTGAAAATTTCTTGTTAATTTATACCGAAAGTTCATATAGAAAGAAGTGTCAATGTATGTCATTTACCCAAGAAATATAAAATTTCTTAATGAAATAATATTTTCAATTAAATTGATTCTATGTTATTGAGTTTTTATTGTAACTGCATTCATTTACTCAATAGAAATATATAAAATCCTTATATTAATTAAGTTTTACGTTTTAAAATTAGTTTTTTATATCGTATAAAATTATAAATTTTATTTCAGCTTTAATTATTTTGGAGATGCCTACAACAACTATTATTTTTTTTGTAATAATTATAATTAACCTTTTTTAAAATAAATATAGGTATTTTCATTCTTCAATTTTGTTTTAAATCTTCATTAATATTTTTCTAATTAATGAAATCCTGATTTAATTAATGAAATTCCTTCTTATACCATTCATTAATTCATCAAATGATACTTGATTTTATAAAGGAAGAAAAAAAAAATCTAGCTAAGAAATTATTTATTATTTATTTTAATAGTTATCTATTTTCTTTTAGCAATTATATAAGATAATATATAATATGATTATTTATAATAATATAAATAATCAAAATATTTTGATATTTTATTGTCTATTATTTAAAACATAGGAAAAAAAAAAGAATATATTTTATTTAAAATAGAAAATAAGAAATTTATTGTTTATTACCTATATTATTTATCTAAATCCCTACTATCTATTTTTATAAAAGGAATTAAATCTAATTGCAAAAAGATTTCGTTGTTTTTGTTTCACATTTTCACAGATAATTAGAAGAAAAAAAAATAAACTGTAAATAATTAAGCTTAATGAATTGGTAAAGTTTTTATAATTTGCATATTTATAAAAAAAAAAAAAAAAAACTTTCGTGGGAACAAAAACTGAGTTTTCCTCTTACTGGTTACATTAGTTTTCTTTTATATTCACTGGATTTCACCACAAAAAAAAGAAGAGGTTCCTAAGGTATTTTTCTTTTGTCTAAAAAAGTAGAATAAATGGGAAAGTGTCGAAAAACAAACTAAGGAACCATTCGGTTCAGAGTTTATTTTTAGAAAAACTCCATTTGTCTTGGTTTTCTGGACTTTTAATAGATGGTTATTCTGTGTTTTTTCACGCAAAACTGAGTTTTTGCAACATCTAAATAATCTTTGTCTTTTTTATGGCTGATTTTCTCAACTTTCTTTCGTAATAATGATGTACAAAATTCAAAAGCAACTCATGAATATTTCAATGAATTATGGCCAGCTTATGATAAATAACTTTCTTTCGTAATAAAAAGAATTTGAAAGCATCTCATGATAATGTCAATGAATTACGAACAGCTTAAGATATATAAAGTTAGTAAAATACTTAACTTTCTTAAGTAATTAAAAATTCATAAGCATCTCATAATAATTTCAATGAATTATGAACAGCTTAAGATAAATAAAGTGTAATAAAGTACTCAACTTTCTTTCGTAATAAAGAATTCAAAAGCAACTCATAATAATTTCAATAATTATGAACAGCTTAAGATAAATAAAGTATAATAAAAAGTACTTAACTTTCTTTAGAAATAAAGAATTTAAAAGCATCTCATGTTAATTTCAATGAATTATGAACAGCTTAAGATAAATACAATATAGTATTCAACTTTCTTTCGTAATAAAGAATTCAAAAAGCATCTCATTCTCATTTCAATGAATTATAAGCAGCTTAAGATAAATAGAGTACAAAGTATTCAACTTTCTTTTCGTAATAAAGAATGTAAAAGCATCTCATAATTTCAATGAACTATGCCCAGCTTATGATAAATAAAGTATAGTTTATAATGGATTTTCTAATAAGATCTCAAATAAAATGTATTTTTCAAAAATACATGCCAATATAAATGTATTATTCATAAAAAAATTAAAAAATACGAAGTGTTATTCGCTTGTTGCATTAAGATGAATATTTAAAAAACATTCTTTATGAACCTTTTTTGAACTTTTTTTTGAATTGTCATTTTGAAGTTTTTGAAAAAAAAAATTGTTATTTAAAACACAGAATGGTTATTCTACGTATTTTTCATATAAAATTAAATTTTCAAACCACTAAATACTCTTTGTCTTTATATGGTTGATTTTCTTAACTTTTCTTTCGTAATAATGTTGTAAAAATTTAAAAGCATCTCACGATTATTTCAATGAATTATGATTATCTTTAATAAATAATAATATCATAGTTTATCATCGATTTTCTAATATGCTCTAAAATAAAACATATTTCCAGAAATTCATACGAATATAAATGTATTATTTGAAAAAAAATTAACGAAATAAAAAGTTTTATTCGCTGTTGCTTGGTTGAATATTTTAAAAACATTATTTCTGAACCCATTTGAAGATTTGAAATTTTGCTTATTACGTCTAAAAGAGCCATGCACATTATTTATTTAGTTAAATTGTTAATAAATAAGTAAATAATATTTTTATTTGTTTTGAAATTTGAAAAGACGTAAATTTATCGAAGCTAGTAAGAGAAATAATGATGCATCAAAGGTACATCAGAGCATTGATATTAGAGGATAAATTTGACTATTCATCGAAATATGTTTTTAAATTTGTACATATATTTTTTTCTCAAAGTATCTTTTCAAATTTCTTTTTTTTTTTTTATTTGAATAATTAACAAATAAACTCATTCTATTTATTCACAAAAGGAATGACGCAAGTTAAATTTTAAATAATGATAAATTATTTAGTAAGCAATAAAATGTTACATATTTTATTACAAACGTTTCATTTTTAATACAGTTTTTTTCGGTTTGCTATTTTTATAGAAATAGCGAAACCATTTACTTTATAAGAAATGAACATTTAATAAGCATTCAAATGTTTCTCGTGTCAAATGATGAAATATTCATAACTTTTACTAAGATATTATAGAAAATAATAAAAAAGATGGAGCAATGTTTTTTCTCTTCATTTTACTAGCGATTCTTCGATTAGAGATTATATTAATTTTATTTCAACAATTTTAATATAATATTTTAGTTCGATTAGAATATCTATAGAAAAAAGCCTTTATTTGTGTGATCAGTATTAATTATTGCTGTTACTTCCGAGCAAATACGTCTGAGTTTGGAAATAGAATGCATGTTTAAAAAAATGCAGAATTTATTTCTAATTTGTAAAAATAAATTAACAATGAAAAATCTATTTCTATAAAATGAAATTGAAATGGCTAAACCACAGGTATCGGGTTCGAATCCCGGCGTTTCCATGGGTGTTTGTAACGGAATGAAAAACTGCGTGGGCATTGTTACTCCGCGTCCGTGGCTTATCTTATTTCTTAACGTCTGTGCAGCCCTTATGGCATAAAAGATATGAAATAACATTTTAAAAAAAATACTTTTAATGTTTGGTTACCAAACATACTTATTAGCCATATCTCCATCTAACAAAGAAAATAAGAATAATAATTTGACTGCTCCTGGAAAATCTACCTTCTTTAAGTTAACAAGCAGAAAGATATATCATGTTATGTTTCGTAACGTTATGAAAAATATTTTGCAAATATATTTATAATCCTTTTATTTCATTTAATTACTCATTACATCATACACAAGCAATTAGAAACATACACTATATAACACATTTAAAGACATATACTTATAGATTAGTGAAAGGATTCCACTTCTAAGCCGAAAACCCGATACTCAAGTACACGGGGTGCTCAAAATATACTTCCTCTCCGGATGAGAATCTGTAGGCCAACTAACCATTTCTCCTGAACGGCACAGGCGGCGCTCTTGCCAATGCGTAGGTGGAAGCATAGTTACATCATTTAATTTGTATTGTTTACACTATTTGTTTGATTCGATCAGAGAGGGTCAACCCACTGCCCGCCTTGAACATTTTCCAGGCCCGTCAGATTTATCACACTTCTACAAAATATATTTATTTTATAATGGCCAAAGTAGTGAAAACTAATGTATTAAAAAATACATTATGTGTACATCCTATATTCAAAAATTAACCCTTGAAATTAAGTTTGATTTTAAAATAATATTCTTGCGAATATATGACAGATATTGCCTGTTTTATTTATGAATTTACAGTTATGAGTTCTCAGAATAATTAAATTATATTCTGCGAACTCATGATGCTCACGCATCGATTTGCAAAAGCTAAATGAAAATATAGAGAAACAAATATTGCACTAGTAAAATAAATATTTTTTAATAATTTCATTTTTTTTTTCATTTATGTTTATATATTTCATTTTTAGTGTCACATATTTCTTTACAATGTGCGTTTAGTATCATTTTTATTATATCTATGTTTTCATGTAATAATAATAGTATACACAATAATAATAACTCATTATATTTCAATTTTTCATTCCAAAAATGTCTATAGTGGGTCAAAATTTAATATGGGGATATAAATTTTCCTATGCAGCCACGGAATTATGATGCATTTCCAAAGTGGCCCACAAGATCATTTGGGCCACATCTGGATTAGATAGTCATTTGAACAATATTTTTTATTTATTATACTATGCTCGTTCTATATACTTATACAGCAAACAGCTAACCCATTGCCGATTTGGACATAATTTAGCAAGGAATTTGTCAAAAATTCTATTATATTTTGAAGAGGCAATATTGGATTCTGAAAATTTTCCTAAATTAGAAGTAGTTATAATCATCAGTTAAATAACTTGTATAAGTCACATTTTCAAAAATGTTTTTTTAACTGATTTTTTTAAATTTAGGAGTACAGTATAAATAATAACGAAATAATCAATGAAATTGATTTATGTAAGGAGAAAAAAGGAATCAAACATGAATAAATTAAAAAGAGACGTCAGCGTATTAGCAAAGAGGCTTACTGTTGAGAGAAGCAAATATAATTAATATAAAAAATAATATATTATCTCGTCTAAGTAAATCTAATTAATTTCTAACATAACGAAAAAAAAGACTTTTAATTAAGCTGCTAAAAACTAGCACAATATTAAGCAGCTCAGATTTTTCACTTATGACCTTAACAATACGAAATAAAAAAATATATATATACATATTATTCCAAATTACAAACCAGCTGTTACAAAAATAACATTAACAAGAAGAAAAAAAAAAAGTTAAAAACTGAATGTTTAAACATGAAATGGAAATTTTCTTTATAATTTCATGGTAAAATATTCCAACTTCATTAATTATATTTAAGCACTGCAAAAAGAGAAAACTGTGTTTCGGAATACAAAGTTAAACCAGATAAAAAGGAGTCATTTCTTTCGTTAATAAATAATGCATTTTTAAAAAAAAAAAAATACATGCTAAAAGCATTTAATAATTTTTAAATGATAATTTAAATAAAACAAAAAAGTAAAGCAATACTAAATTATGTAAATATCAAATTTATCATTAAAATATTATTGCTTTCAATTTTTATTTAGGGTTAACCCTGAATAAAATTATTGAAACTAATAGTTAATTTTTAACTTTTAATCGCATCAAGAATAAAGCATTTTATTTAAAAACTAACAACTTTTATTTAAACTGCACACAAAGTAAGAATTTCTTATTGCTAATAAGGAGATATATGATTCTCAATATTAATAAAATCTTTCGATTTCTTAATGTTAATCAGAAAACAAGTACGTAAGATAATAAATTTATTAGGGCTGTCAAAAAAGATTAGTTTTGTAAAGTGATTCTTTATAATCTTATTTCGGTACTTTTATATTAGAGTAAAATAAATAGTCTTAAAATTATTGTATATAAATAAAAATCACAATTTCTAAACAGATCTTCTTCTACTTCTACATCATGGGCGCAACAATCCATGGTGGGTAAAGGCCGTCTACCTACTATCAGATTTCGAGACAGGAGATGTTTTCTTTTTTTGCGGGGTAGGGTTGTTAGCATATGCCTAACGCTCTACAATATTAGACGAGGACCTATGATTTAAAGTGGATTCCAAATCAATACAAACACCCATGTCACAACCGGGACTCGATCCCTAACCCAATGGCACAAAGCACCAGTCACTCGTTTATCAGGCCCAAACAGTTCTCTTTAATTGTAAAAATGTTTAATTTGCAGAAATTTTTGCAGAATTCCTGCAAAAATTCTATTAATTATGTAAACTTTAAGTTAAATATATACAACAAAAATGTAATTTTTTTCTTATACTTAGTAATTTTAATGTTTTTATTTAAATTGATAAAATGTACTTAAATGTTAAAATAAAAAGTTTAGTTATGCTCTGGATAATAAAAAGCTTTTACAAAATATAACCAAAACTTAAAAAAAAATTATTTTGTTTTTAAAATGCACTTCAACAATTCAAAAAAAAATAAATAAATAAATAGCTTCTCGAGGCATCCCATTAAAACTTTTACGCGTCCACGAATTTAATTACATTTTTGATGGCAAAAACAACCATTCCACAAACCCAGAACAAATCCCAAAAATACCTTCAGTCACTCACATTTATTTTTGACATCTGCGAACATTCCATGGAAGACTGAAAAATGTCCCCGAAAGGACCTGTCACCTGGGCAGAACAAATCATACCAGTACAGTGCACTGTAGCCAGCAGAGGAAGATGTACTAGTCGCGACAGGTACAAATGACTTAACCATTCCCTGATTTTCCCAGGACAAAAGCTCATCTTTTCGTGACATTCCGATTTATTCATGGTACAGAAACGGAATGAGTTCTTGAATGCATGTGTGAGTGAGTGAAGAAGACATGTTTTTGCTATTGTTTGATCATTTGGTGGCAAATAGAGTTGGAGAACTATTTTTTTTTGTTTGCCCTTCATGTAAATGAACAATAAGATTTGCTGGAACTTTCGGATAAATAAGTACATAAGATTTACTAAGAAGTAAACATTTTTGTGATGGAATAGGCTTATGTGAAGATGTCAGTTTTTTGCATGTCTTTTGGCATTTAAAAGACATTTTTTTCTAAATTTAGGAAAATGTGTTAATGTGTCTTATTTATATAACACAAATGAAGTACTCAAAAATAGTCGTATTTTTAATTAAAGATATTGCATAATGATATTACGTTGCTTTTTTGTTAGTCAGCAAGTTAAGCATGCAGGTTTGATTGTTTATTCTTAATAAACGATATTGCATAATGATATTACAAGTTAAGCATGCCTTTTGTTACGCATCTAGTTAAGTATGCCTTTTGTTAAGCAGCAAGTCAAGCATGTTGCTTGGATTTTCTATTTTTAATAAAATTTATTGCAAGTTAAGCACGCCCATTTCATTTTTGTATTTTTAATAAAAGAAATCGCGTAATAATATTACAAATTAAGTATGATTTTTTGTTAAGCATTTAGTTCAATCTGCTTGTTTGATTTTGTATCTTTAATAAAGGATATTGCATAAGGATATTACAAGTTAAGCATGCCTCTTTGTTAAGCAGGAAGCTTTTTATTAAGTAGCAAGTTAAACATGCCCATTTGATTTTATATTTTAAATAAAAGATTTTGCATAATGATATTACAAATTAAGCATGCCCGTTCGATTTTGTATTTTTAATAAAAGATTTTGCATAATGATATTACAAGTTAAGCATGCCCTTTTTTAAGCATTTAGTTAAGCAGCAAGTTTTTGTTAAGCAGAAAGGTAAACATGCCCGTTTGATTTTGTATTTTTAATAAAAAAATATTACACAATGATATTACAAGTTAATCATGCTTTTTTTGTATTAAAACAAGCAGTAAAACAAAAAGTTACAAAAATTATATATGACAGTTTAATCAATTCATGCCCGCTAATAATTTTACCATCTATATATTTTTGAGAATTACGGAGTTTTTGAAGGAAGGAAATATTTTTATTATTCTTATCTTCCTTGGATGATAAAAAAGAGTGGGACACAGGTTGTGTTCGCCTTCAGGCAGATAAACGTTAAGATTAACATAGTGTTTTGGATAAACTAATTACTTTTAATACTAAATAAAACACTTTACTGTAATGTTTCATAGTGAATTAGTTTATGGAAAAATGACAGATCTGCATGACTTTGGGTATGTAGAAAAAAACGTAAATTTTCAGTGTTTTAGAAATGACTAACTAAGTATGAAAAATATTTTTAACTAAACTTTAAATGTAGTTGAAAGTAGAAAGTGTTGAAAGTAATATTAAATACAATGGTAATTTTATAAGTTATACATTATTTTCACTTTATACTTGAAAAACTGAATAAAAAATTAAATATTTAGATTAAATTTATATAGATTAGTTGCCGTCGATTAAATAAAGCAAGACGCTTCAAAAATAATAGTTTAATGATTCGTTAATAGTTAAACACAAAACAATTTAGACAAGACGCCATTCATTAACGACTACAATAATTATTAGAATGATCATATCCGTTGCCAACATACAATATAAAATATGCAGAGTAGTGTTGCCATTTATAGATCAAGAAATTAATAAGTAAACAGAACTTCGTACATTTATATATGACAGCCTGATTTATTCATGGAACAAACAACAATTGCCTCTGAATCTTTGAGTAAAAGTGGCAATTTTTTTTGTAGTTCTTGTATGATCTTTCTTTTGATGAAAAATAAAATTGGAATTTGTTTGCATGTTCTTTTGCAGTGAAAATTTACATTTGTACTAAGTTACGGTGTCTAAATATAGGTAAATGTTCTAACAACAAAGCTTCGTGGAGTATCAATTTACGGAAAGGTGTCGTATTTTACATCTCTGTGTATTCAAAAATTTGAATACCATAGATGTAAAAGGCGACACTTTTAGTAATAATTAATCATATTGCTTCAATATAAGAAACTAAGATTAGACGATAAAATATATGTTTTAACAAACACTTATTTTTACTAGAATTTTATATATTAATATAATTAACAGAAGTGCTACAAGTTCATATACCAACACAGCTGTTGGATATTACACTTTAATTATTTCTGTCTGATATTGTATGTGATGGTATTTTTTTTTAATATTTTTTTTTTTTATTTCAGCTTGGTTTTAAAAAATGTATATGTATTTTTATATATAATTTTCTGGTTCATGTCGTATGGTCTTATGCAATTCTTTACACTTTTATACATAATTTTCTAAGTAATGAATTCTTTGCTTCATAAAAGAATCTTTTAATGAAATATTTTCAAACACTACATTACCCATTTTAATTTCCTGAAAGAGTTTACAAGTTATATACACTTAAGTTCTTTATTACTTTTTTATAAGTTATACAATTTTTAATTTTACATCAAGGTAATTTTAAATTCTATTTCATACAACTAAATGTTGAAAGAGTTTTAAAATTTAAGTACAGAATTTTATAAACTATCTGAGCATTATTATAATGTGATTAATTTCATGTGTTTTTTTTTCATAAAAGGAATTCATAAAAAATTTAATTTTCATGAATTTTTAATTTAATACCTAACCTAGGTAAAAAATGCATATAGTATTATAAAATTTAATCTCAGACGTTGTTCATCATTTAAAGTAAGTGCAAAAATCAAGTAGCAATATAAATGTACAGCACGTCTTGACATTTTGATGAATGATCAAAAGCTATTTTCTCAGGAAATTTTTTTCTTATGAGATAATGCATCTCAAAACTTTTACAGCAAGAAATAAACAACAGTTTTGTCATTTTTTCAGTTTTAACAATAATGTGGATTGTATTAGGTTGTTGTTAAAAAAATTCAAAAGATGAAATTAATTTCTTTGTTATTTCATATCAGATCCTTAAGAATTGAGAAAACTTTGAAGCACATATTTAGCGATTTGCAAAGTTTTTATTAGTGGTTTTTTTTATAAGTATGTAACTGAGGAAAATGAACACTAAATAAAATTTTTAAAAATAAATCTGTGAATAAGGTATTAAAAAATGAAACTTAGCTTAAATTACGATTAAACCATTTTTGAAATACATATCATGAATAAATGATTCATCAGATTTCAAATTCCTTTTTATTGTTAATATAAATCTACAAAGTTATAAATGGAAAAAATGAATACATTTTACCATACATATTATTTATGTTTGATGTACATGAAGAAATATTTTTCTCATAAACTCTGTCCTTCACATACTCCCACAGGAAGAAAGATCATCATAAACTCTGTCCTTCACATAAACTCCCAATGACAACATTGCAAGAACAGGAGGAATATATTACTGTTGCTGGTAACGGGCAAAGATGAGAATGTACTATGGAATAAGTAGGATTAGAGTTTGGACGTATGTATGCGACCTATGTACCCCAATATTGAACGATAGTAGTAAGCATCATTAACTAGTCTAGATTATGAGTTCTCATATGTCTTTGTAGGCCTTATATTTCTAAATAAATATTGTATTAAATCTCGGTGAATCATTTATGCAAACTATATTTAACATAAGCAATACCTTATTCGCAATTTTATGTAAAACGCTAATTTATTTCTTTTTAATAAATATCAATATAAATTCTATTTGAAATTTTTCCTTACATGTAATTATTTTATGAGAAAATTATTTTTATGAATAGGATTTTATTAGAAAACTAATACATTTATGTCTCCAAATTAACATTAATAGATATAATGAAAATAGATTACGATAAAGTCCTTTTCTTTATGTGTAAAAGAAAAGAACTTTACAATTTTAACTTTAACTTAAATTTAAAATTCTTAAAAGAACTTAGAACTTTAATTTTTAAACCTAAAAATAGAAAAGAACTTTAATAGATATTAATTTACTGACATTTTTTCATTAATTTTACAAAAAAAAAAAAAAATACAATATACGTATTTAAAAATGAATAGACAATATAAAAAACATCTGTCTGAACAAATTATATTTTTATCTTATTTTTCATATATAGATTAAACGAATTTTAAATTTTTATAAGAAAAGTTTATAGATTATTACAGAAAAAATAAGTATATAAAAATCTTCTATACTCTTATCTTTTAAGCTTCTAATTTTAATTTGTTATGTAAAAACCAAAATGTAAAATAAATTTATGTAAGCATATCACTTAAAAGATTATTTGCAATCAAAAATAGTTATCCTAACATAAAACAAATTTTTAAATTGAATAATTACACAATTAAGTAGTATATAACCAATAAAATAAAAGTTATAAAATGTTGTCTAATAAAAACTAAAGTCTATCCTAGAAAGATTAAAGCATGATATATATTATTTTTTTTACCTTGGTTAGTGTTTAAAATAGATAGATATATAAAAACGATTAGCATATTGAGAAATTTATTTTTAATTCAGATAAGCATTTTTACCAAATATAAGACGAGAAAAAAATTAATTTTCCTTGAAAAATAAATTACAAATACATTCAGTATTCCAAATAATAAAAACCTTAAGAAAGATAAAAAAAAGAGAAATTTTTTCAAGATACTGTATCTCAAAGATAAATTATTCATTTAAATAGTGATAAAAATCACGGTTTATTACTTGCCACTCTCTTTCTCAAAATCAAATATGTTCTTAAAGAAAAAGAGTAAAAAAAAGATTCTTTTAAAATTCATTTAGCAACATATGCCTTCAGAAAGAAGAAATAAAAATAACTCACTGTATTAGAAAAAGATAAGAAAAAATATCCGAACATGTATTAAAAGAGTAAATAAAAATAGAACACCGAGTATGGATATCTATCATCAAAGCAACAAGCGATACAAAAATAAAATGTTCTATAATGAAAAAATAAGAAAAATCGTTCAACTCGAGTTAAAAAATAAACAATAAGGAAGAAAAATAGTTTTTTTACTTTGAAAATCGTTTTGAACGGCAACGTAAAATAAATCGTTTGAAGTAGAACGTTTATTATGTGAGACGGTGAAGGGAATTTATGGTATATTTCCTTACCTCATTGATACGGAAGCTTTTTGTGGGATAAAACAAAATATATCGTGTAAAATGAGTTTTTTACCTTAAAATGATCCCAGGGATATGATCTGTGTGATTTTATATTGAAGGAATTTCCTGCTTTTAAAAGCAGTTTTGCGAAAACTGAGCGCAATGAAATTAGTTTTGTTTGCCAGTAAGATATAAAAATAACGATATAAAAGAGATGAAATCTGGAAGTATTTTTTGAAAGGGGAAAATTATATAATAAATATTTTGTGTGATATTTTGCTTTTGATGCACTTTTTTTTATTGTTTTCGAAAAATGTTTTTTTACAAATATATTTTATTGTTTAATAAAACAAATGACTTAATGGATATAATATAATTATTATGTAATCATGTAGGTTTAAAAATGTATTTTTATTGTTTTCTATAGTAAAATTATAGCATTGTTTTCTATAGTATTATATTATATCCACATATGAAATGTAACATGATATATAGCATTGCTGTTCCAAGGGGAAAAGAATTATATTCTTTTACAAGTGCATAATAACAACCTATCCCACAAATCTGACAGCAGATAAGCAGTATTGGGGATATTTATACTACATGCAATTAGTATTTTGAACTAATGAGAACAGCCAATCAATTCTGATAGCAGATAATTAATGCCATGGATAATGAGACCTCATGAAATTAATGATTCTCTATTCGATCTACCCTGGTTGAAACAATTACAGATGGGATATGGAATACGTCATGAGTTACTGCATCGTGATTGCTGATAAATCATGGGCTGAGGAAATGTCGCCTTCTAAGGTTTTGGGAGAAGGAAAGAAAAGAGTTCTGCTAGGGAGTCGACAAGAAGTGTTGTTTTTCTCTTTTTTCTGTAAAATGACTGAACAGGCTGAAGATTCCGCCTGTTTACAAAGTGAGCCCCTTGTGGATTCGTGTATCACGCAGTGTGATATTTATGGTCTTCTGCAGGCCGGATGTATTAGATTCGCTATAGATTCGAAAACCACATGTAATATCGGAGATTTTACGGAACTGCGTTTGTGAATGTAATTTATATCTTTAATTTTCATTTCTTTGTAAATAGAATTCTGTATATATATATAATACTTATAAATAAAAATTATTCTTATAAACCTGAAAGTGGCCCTATCCTTGAAGCCGCTATAGGTTTTCAATGATAATAGTTGTACGAGAAATTTATGCGTATACTTTCGTTTAAAAAAAGTTTATATTTATATTTTTTTTTTTATTTTCAAGAAATGGGGTAGGCAGTCTTAAAATTGTAACAATTTACGAAATATCGAGTAATGGAATGCTTTTCTAATTTTTTTTCATAAAAAGCTGAAATAATATTAATAAATTTCTTAAAAGAAGCTAATAAAATATTAATATTAAAATAAGAATTAAAATTAAATTAAATTAAAAATTATTAGTAAAAGCTGAGATTCGAAATTTCTCTCTGATACACAGTTCGGTTTGGTTTGCAATTCTGCGGACATTTTTTGCATGATTTAGCTCTAATTAAACAAGGACTTTTAGTACAACGCAGATTCCGAACCACGAACAAATATCCATGCCACCGACAGGATTCGAAGCTGAAGTTTGTGATGTTCAGCCATTTGGCCATCAGACCATACGCAGTACTTCAATACAGTACTTTGATACACAGTACTTCAACGGAAGTTAAAATATCTAAATAGCATATAAAAGAAAAACGAGTTAAGTTCATAATTTTCCGATATGACAAAATAACTGAATTTTATTTGAATTCCTTTCATCATTAAATATAAAATAATTATAATTTTTACCCTCTGTTTCTGAATTAAAGAATTTTGTTTTTTAAGCAAGTTCATCAAGTTATCAAAAGTACTGCTTGCTTGCATTTAATTCCTTTACAAAAGTTACAAAAAGAAACAAATTCGGTTTTATATATGAATGCATATTTCTTTCATGATAATAATATCACATTATTTTTAATCACTCAACAAATAAATTATTCTAAATTACATTGTTCTTTAAAGTTTTGTTCAGTTAGTCCTGAATGTTAGTTTACTTTATTCAACTATTTTCGAAAATGCAATAATTATTTATTTTTGTCCATCGTATTATGAAGCAACGATGTGTGTTTATTTCTTATAGTAACATCATTGTCATTAGAATATAAATATCCTTATTTTCAAAATTCCAAAAACGAATATCCACAAATCCAAAAGATAATATCCAGGCAGCAATTGTTACCAAATCAGGAGCTTCTTTTGAAGGAAACAGCGAAGCATCGCTTTATCCCTCTCATTCATTTACAGATTTTTCTCCAGAATATTCCAAAAAGAACTCCGAGTTCGTTCCCAAGACAATGGATCGGTTAAAGAAGGAGGTAATCAGGCATTAAATGTTTCTCTCGCTCGAACCATCTTAAACTTTTGAAAACAATGGTGGTACTTGATAAATCGAAAGAGCGTGATGAAATTCAGTCCTGGAGAATTCAAAAATCTTTCTTTTTGTTGCCATTTTGTAAGCGATAAGAGTTAAATTATTCGAGTTTGAATTTCTAAGAGGCTATTGGAGCAAATAAGAATGTAAATAATATTTTATGGTTATAGCTTTTCAAAAAAATGTAATCATTACTTTTTTTTAGTAACCATTTAACAACCCATTTTTATTTCAATTTGTAATTTTTTTAATTTTTAGATAGGCTGTTATTTGTGGTTTTAGTTCTTTCAATTCGATATATGTTAAAAAAAAAGGCAACAAAAATTCATTTAAAAATAATATATTTTACTTAAATAAAAATATATTTCATGGTATGTAACGAAGATTATAATAATTGTTAATTTTATTAAATATTGAAAAAAATTTCTAAATATTCCAATTTTTCTTTTCAAGTTCTTTTTAAAATGACTTATAGAGCTTGATTAAAGATTTATTTTTATATTTTTGTTTTACCAGGAAGTATTATTAAAAGCTATAATTAATAATATGTATATAAAATTACGAACATATTTCCTGTGAGAATTTCCTGTTTTTTTTTAAAAATATTCTAAATAAAAATTAAAAAGACATGCCAGTGTTTAATGTAATAAAGATAAAACGTAGCTTAAACTACGATTTAACTATTTTTGGAATTGCACAACTTGAATGAATGATTCATAGGTTTCAAAACACTTTTATTGGTAAGTTATAAACGAAAAAAAAATGAATTAGTGGGATTTTTAAAGTATGTAATTGAGGAAAATGTGTGCCAAATAAAAAATTATAACGACAAATCAGCGAATAAGGTATTAAAAATAGAACTCAACTTAAACTAATATTAAACCATTCTTTGGAAATACATAGGTTGAATGAATAAATAATTCATCGGATTTCAAAACAAATGTTATTGAGAAGTAAAAGTTATAAATGAAAGAAATATGAATACATTTACCAAGTTTCATGTACATATTATTGATGTTTGATGTATATGAAGAAATATTTTCTCATAAACTATGTCCTTCACATACTCCTACAGGAAGAAAGATCATCATAAACTCTGTCCTTCACATAATCTACCAAACCAACAACACTGCAAGAACTGAAGGAATGCATTACTGTTGCTGTAACGGACAATGACAATGTACTATGGAATAAGTAGGATTAGAGTTTGGATGTGTGTCTGCGACCTATGCCATCCCGCCACATTGAACGACGGTAGTAAGTATCATTAACTTGTCTAGTTTATGCGCTCTCTTTCTTTGTAGGCCTTATATTTCTAAATAAAAACTGCGTTGAATCCGGGTGAACCATTTATGCTATCTCTATTTAATAAAAGCAATATATCATTCCCTATTTTATGTAAGAGGCTAATTTATTTTTTTTTTTTTTTGAACATTCATTCAATATAAATTTTATTTGAAATCTTTCTTTAAATGTAAACATATTTTAGGAGAAAAATTTTTTTATTAATTGGATTTTATTAGAAAATGAGAAATTCATGTTTCTAAATTAACATTATTTTAATTTATTTACTTTTATTTACAGAAAAACGTTTTAATAGACTAATTTTACAAAAAATACTAATACATAAAAAAAGAAATGCTATATACATATTTAAAAATTATTAGAAAAGTTTTTCTTATTTATATATATATATATACATAATCAGCAGCAGCAGCAGCAGTAGCGTAACAGCCCCATGGTGGGCCAAGGCCGTCTACTTCAGGTACACATTTTTACCAAATTTGAGACAAGAGAAAAAAATTTATTTCCCTTGAAAAATAAATTACAAATTCTTTCAGTATTACAAATAATAAAAACCTTAGAAAAAAATATACTCGAAATAATGCATCTTAAAGATAAATTATTCATTTAAATAGTGATAAAAATCACGGTTTATTATTAACCACTTTCTTTCTCAAAATCAAATATGTTCTTAAAGAAAAAGAGTAAAAAAAAATTGTTTTAAAATTCATTTATTAACATACGCTTTCAGAAAGAAGAAACAAAAATAACTCTCCGTATTAAAAAGATAAGAAAAAATATCCGAACATGTATTAAAGAGTAAATAAAAATAGAACACCGTGTATGGATATCTATCATCAAAGCAACAAGCGATAAAAAAATAAAATGATCTAGAATAAAAAATTAAAAAATCGTTCAGCGCGAGTTAAAAAATAAATAATAAGGAAGAAAAATAGTTTTTTTTTTACTTTGAAAAATCGTTTGGAACGGCAACGTAAAATAAATCGTTTGAAGTAGAACGTTTATTATGTGAGATGGTGAAGGGGATTTATGGTATATTTCCTTACCTCACTGATATGGAAGCTTTTTGTGGGATAAAACAAAATATATCGTGTAAAATAAGATTTTTACCTTAAAATAAACCTCGGGATATGATCCGTGTGATTTTGTATTGAAGGTATTTCCTGCTTTAAAAGCAGTTTTGCGAAAACTGAGCGCAATGAAATTAGTTTTGTTGCCCGGTGAGATATAAAAATAACGATATAAAAGCGATGAAATCTGGAAGTATTTTGGAAAGGGAAAATTATATAATAAATATTTTGCGTGATATTTTGTTTTGATGTACTTTTGTTTCATCATTTACGAAAAATATTTTTACATATATATTTCAGTTATTAAATAAATAACGTATGGAATGTAATATAATTATTATGTAATCATGTTCGTTTAAACATGTATTTTTATTATTTACTATAATAAAATAAACACTATATAAAAATATAACATAGAATTGCTAAAATATGACGTAGCATTTTTCTCACGTGAAAGAGATTTCTGTTCCAGGAGAAAGGAATGCATATTCTTTTAACAAGTGCATAATAACAATCTATCACTCAAATCTGACAGCAGATAAGCAGTGTTGTGGATATTTATATTACATGCAATTAATGTTTTGTTCAAAGGAGAACAACCTGTCACTCAGATCTTAAAGCAGATAATCAGTGCCATGGATAATAAGACCTCATGAAATAAGCGATTGTCTGTTCGACAATATTTACAGGTAAAAAACAATTACAGATGGGATATGGTCTTCTCATGAATAGTCGCATTGTGATTGGCGATAGGCCATGGCCTGAAGAAATGCCAACTCAATGAGAAGTCAGGGAAGCTGACCCCTCCCCGCCCCTTTAACGGATTTTCCTAAAGGGAGGTTTTGAGACAAGAAGAAAGTAATTCCGTTCAAACGGTACAGTACAGTACTTGATACACAGTACTTCAACTGAAGTTAAAATATCTAAATAACATATGAAAGTCAAACGAGTTTAAGTTCATAATTTTCCGCTATGACGAAATAACTGAATGAATTTGAATTTAATTTGAATTCATTTCATCCTTAAATATAAAAATTTTCACCGGAAATAACAACTGAATACATGTTTTTGAATTAAAGATTTATTTTTTTTAAAAATGTATTAAGTACAAAAGAAGCTTGCATTTAATACATTTAAAAAGGTACAAACATATAAAAAACTTAAATTAGGTTTTATATATGAATGAAAACTTCTTTCTTAATAATATCACATTATTTTAATCACTCAAAAATAAATTATTCTAAATTACATTGTTCTTTAAAGTTTTGTTCAATTATCCATGGATGTATGCTTTATTTTATTCGACACTTTTGGAAAATGTAACAGTTTTAATTTTTATCCACCATATTATGAAGCAACGATGTGTGTTTATTTCTTATAGTAACATCATTGCCATTGGAATATAAATATCCTTATTTTCAAAATTCCCAAAACGAATATCCACAATCCTAAAGGATAATATCCAAGCCAGCAATTGTTACCAAATCAAGAACTTTTGAAGGAAACAATGAACCATCAATTTATCCCTCTCATTCATTTACAGATTTTTCTCCAGAATATTCTAAAAAAGAACTTCGAGTTCGTTCCCAAGACAATGGATCGGTTAAAGAAGGAGGTAATCAGGCATTTAAATGTTTCTCTCGCTCGAACCATCTTAAACTTTTGAAAACAATGGTGGTACTTGATAAATCGAAAGAGCGTGATGAAATTCAGTCCTGGAGAATTCAAAAATCTTCTTTTTTGCCATTTTGTAACGATAAGAGTTAAAAACATTCGAGTTTGGATTTCTAAGAGGCCATTGGAGCAAATAAGAATGTAAATAATATTTTATGGTTATAGCATTTAAAAAAAATTTAGTCAGTACGTTGTTTAATAACTATTTAACAACCCATTTTTATTTCTATTTGTGATTGTTTTTTTTTTTAATGTTAGTGGGTTATTATTTGTGGTTTTAGTTCCTCAAATTCTATGTATGTTCAGAAAAGACAACAAAAATATATTTATTGTTTTACTTAAACAAAAATATCTGGTTTCATGGTATGTAATCAGCATAATTATATTAGTTGTTAATTTGGTTAAATACTGAAAAAAGTTTGGTAAACATTCAGATTTTTCTTTTATGTTCTTATTTAAAAATGACTTGTAGAGCTGATTAAAGATTTATCTTTATATTTTTGTTTTACCATTAAGTATTAATAAAGAGCTATAATTAATAATAAGTATACAAAACTTACGAACATATTTCCTGCGAAAAATTCCTGTGAGAATTTTGCTTGCTTTTTTTTTAAAACTATTCTAAATAAAAATTAAAAAGACAAGCCAGTGAATAAGGTAATAAAGATAAAATGTAGCCTAAACTATGATTTAACTATTTTTGGAATTACACAGCTTGAATAAATGATTCATCGGATTTCAAAACACTTTTTATTGGTAAGTAAATGTTATAAATGAAAACAAATGAATACAGTTTCCAAGTGCATGTACATTCATTATTGATGTTTGATGTACATGAAGAAATTTTTTTCTCATAAACTATGTTCTTCACATATCTCCTATGACAACAAACACTGCAAGAACTGGAGGAATGCATTATTGTTGCTGTAACGGACAATTACAATGTACTATGGAATAAATAGGATTAGAGTTTGGATGTGTGTCTGCGACCTATGCCATCCCGCCACATTGAACGACAGTAGTAAGTATCATTAACTTGTCTAGTTTATGCGCTCTCATACATCTTTGTAGGCTTTATATTTCTACATAAAAACTGCGTTGAATCCGGGCGAATCATTTATGCTATCTCTATTTAATAAAAGCAATTCCTATTTTATGCAAGAGGCTAATTTATTTCTTTTGCATATACATTCAATATAAATTTTATTTGAAATTTTTCTTTAAATGTAAACTCATTTAGGAAAAAAATATTTTTTATTAATTGGATTTTATTAGAAAATGAGAAATTCATGTTTCTAAATTAACATTATTTTAATTTATTTACTTTTATTTAAAGAAAATGTTTTAATAGATATTAATTTAGCGACATTTTTTGACTAATTTTACAAAAAAATACTATTTACATATTTAAAAATTATTAGAAAATGTAAAAAATATCCGTCTGAACAAACTATAAGCTTTTTTTCTTATTTATATAAATAAATATATATATCCTAAGCATCATCATCATCAGTGGCGTAACAACCCCATGGTGGGCCAAGGCCGTCTACTTACTGGCAGATTTCGAGACAGGAGTTGTTACGGGGTAGTTTTGTCAGCCCTACCATCAATGCTATTCTTTTGGATTAGGACCGACCAACTACAAACAGCCATGGTACCCAAAACCTGGGCACCAAGGGCCAGATATATAAAAATGAATTCTAAATTTTTATATTTAACTAAGCATATTTTCTATTTAACTAAGCATACAAATATTACGTCCTTATTTTTTTTTAACTTTTAATCTTAATTTGTTTTGTGAAAAAAAATGTTAATGTAAATTTATGTAATTTCAGTTGAAAGATTATTTGCAATCAAAAACAGTTATTATAACATAAAATAAATTTTTAATTAGAATAATTACACAATTAAGTAGAATATAACCAATAAAATTAAAGCTATAAAATATAGTATAATAAAAATTATAGTCTATCTTAGAAAGATTAAAGAATGAAATATATCATTTTTTATTTTGGTTAGTGTTTTAAATAGATGGATATAAAAAAGTCTTTAGAATATTGAGAAATTTGTTTTTAATTCAGGTAAACATTTTTACCAAATGTGAGACAAGAGAAAAAATTAATTTCCCCTTGAAAAATAAATTACAAATTCATTCAGTACCCCAAATAATAAAAACCTTAAGGGAGAAAAAAGAGAAAAAAATAATATACCTTAAAGATAAATTATTCATTTAAATAGTGATAAAAATCACGGCTTATTACTTACAATTCTCTTTCTCAAAATCTCATAAGTTCTTAAAGAAAAAGCGCAAAAAAAAAAAAAAAAATTCTTTTAAATTTCATTTAGTAACATAAGCCTTCGAAAAGAAGAAACAAAAATAACTCACCGTATTAAAAGATAAGAAAAATATCCGAACATGTATTAAAGAGTAAATAAAAATAGAACACTGTATATGGATATCTATCATCAAAGCAACAAGCGATATAAAAATAAAATATTCTAGAGTAAAAAAAAAAAAAAAATCGTTCAGCGCGAGTTAAAAATAAATAATAAGGAAGAAAATAGTTTTTTTTACTTTGAAAAATCGTTTCGAACGGCAACGTAAAATAAATCGTTTGAAGTAGAACGTTTGTTATGTGAGACGGTGAAGGAATTTATGGTATATTTCCTTACTTCACTGATATGGAAGCTTTTTCTAGGATAAAACAAAATATATCGTGTAAAATGAGATTTTTACCTTAAAATAAACCTCGGGATATGATCCGTGTGATTTTATATTGAAGGAATTTCCTGCTTTAAAAGCAGTTTTTGCGAAAACTGAGCGCAATGAAATTAGTTTTGTTGCCCGGTGAGATATAAAAATAACGATATAAAGAGATCAAATCTGAAAGTATTTTTGGGAAAGGAAAAATTATATAATAAATATTTTGTATGATATTTTGATTTGATGCACTTTTTTTATCATTTACAATAAATGTTTTTGCAAATATATTTTAGTAATTAAGCAAATGACTTAATGAATGTAATAAGATTATTATTCAATAATTTTATTTAAAATGTATTTTTATTTTTTTCTATAGAAAAAGAAACACACATATAAAAATATAACAGAGAATTATTAAAATATGATGTAGCATTTTTCTCATGAGAAGAAATATAGCATTTCTGTTTCTAGGAAAAGGAATGTATATTATTTAACAAGCGCATAATAACTACCTATCACTCAAATCTGACTGCAGACAAGCAGTATTGTGGATATTTGTATTACATGCAATTAGTGTTTTATACTAATGAGAACAGCCTATCACTCAAATCTGATAGTAAATAAACAGTGTCATGGATGAGACGCATGAAATTAGTCATTGTCTGTTCGAAGTTCACAGGTCAAAACAATTACAGAACAGTTATGGATTATGTCATAAGTTGCTGTATCGGTTATTGGTAATAGTCCATGGGATGAGGAAGTGTCCCCTCCAATAAGAAATGAAGGAAACTGACGCATTGGCCCTTCTTGACGGACTTTCTTAAAGGCAGTTTTTTAGAGAAGAGAAGAGTGTTCTGCGACAAGTAGACAAGAAGTGTTGTTTCTTTTTTTCAGAGAAGTGATTGAACAAGCCGAAGATTCAGAAGAATTTCATTTGAATTCATTTCATCCTTAAATATAAAAGTTTTCACCGGAAATAACAATTGAACGCATGTTTTTTAACTACAGAATTCTTTTTTTTACTCTCATGTCCATAAATTAAGGATAATGAAGTTCAGGCAAAGAAAGAGACAGAAGCAAAACAAATTTGACTTATTTGTAAAGTCTATTTATTAAACAAAAGGTAAAAGAGCAAACAAGATGCTATATGTTTGACATAATTAATAAAAATTGCGATTTTTACTCCCTGGAGCAAATTTCAAAAAAGAACCTATTTACAAAAAACAGTATAACATGGTTAGTACGAGGGTTAATATGGAGCATGTCTCCCGGACGTTGCAATACAGGCCTTACAACGCCTAGGCATGCTGAGTATCAAATTATCAATCCGATCTTGGGGAATATTACACCACTCATCAAGCAATGCCCTCCGAAGTTCCGTTTGACAGGTGGGAGACGGTTGACGGGCTACAATTCGTCGGCCCGTGACCATATCCCACACATGCTCTATTGGATTCAAGTCCGGTGAGTATGCTGGCCAATCCATACGGGTGATATCCTCCAATTGAAGGCATTCGACTACAATGTTTGCACGGTGAGGACGGGCGTTGTCATCCCAAAACAGAAATTCAGCACCCATGGCCCCCGAAACAAACGTACCTGTTGTTCTAGAATGGCATCCAGATAGATGAGGCCTGTCATCGTTACACTCTGAACATGCAGGTCAGTTCTGGAACCAAGAATAATTTCTCCCCAAACGAGCCATCCTGCACCACCGTAACGGTGTCGTTCAATGGTGTTCTCTTGTGGTAACGGGTACCTGACGTTCTCCATATGAAAGTCCGGCAAGAATCAGACTGCAAACTAAACCTGGACTCGTCGGAAAACATCACACCAGACCACTGTTGCGGTGTCCACAATGCATGCTCTCTACTCCAGGTTAATCGCAGGCGACAGTGAGTTGCGTTAAGTGGAACACATCTGACAGGTCTACGAGCATATAGACCAATGTGCCCTAAGCGTCTGCCTTGAAACTGTCGTACCGGTAGCTGAAGAGTGCTGACGAGACAGGTCTGATGCTGTGCTCCGTCCGTTTCTTTTGGCAGTAACTGCTAAATACCGGTCCTCATTCGGCGTTGTAACTCGGGGCGACCTGTGCCGTAACATCTACTCACATTACTATCATCTTGGAATCGTTGCCAAAGCCTGGAGATGACACTCTGGGCGATTCCAAGTTCCTCGGATACTTCCAGCTGGGTACTTCCACATTCCAGTCGTCCGATAATTCTACCACGTAAAAAATCATCCAAATGTTTCCTTTGTGCCATAACTATGCGGTTATTGCACTGAAAGGCTTTAAAGCGCTTGTGAACAATTTTAATTCTTTGCCACCATTCCTTATATACCCCTCTCTTACACTCTTGTCATTGTGACGTACTAACCGCGCCATCTGGTGGTTTCCTGTAATTTGCATATTCTTCGACAAGATGTGTGTGATAATTCTACAGGGAAATTTTTATTTTAGAGTTCAATTTCTGTGTGATTCTGAATTATCCTTAATTTATGGACATGAGTGTATAAGCAAGTTCTTCAAGTTATCAAAAGTACAAAAGAAGTTGCTTGCATTTAGAAAAGTTACGAACCTATCAAAGAAATAATAAATTCGATTTTATATATGAATGAATACTTCTTTCATTATAATATTATTCCATTATTTAAATCACTCAACAAACAAACTGTTCTAAATTACATTCTTTTTTAAATTTGTGTTCAATTAGTCATGAACGTGGACTTTATTTTATTCGAACCTTTTGGAAAATGTAACAATTTTTATTCTTTTGTCCATCGCATTATGAAGCAACGATGTGTGTTTATTTCTTACAGCAACATCATTGTCATTAGAATATAAATATCCTTATTTTCAAAATTCCAAAAAACGAATTCCAAAGTATAATATCCAAGGCAACAATTGTTACCAAATCAGGAGCTTCTTTTGAAGGAAATAACGAACCATCACTTTATCCCTCTCATTCATTTACAGATTTTTCTCCAGAATATTCTAAAAAGAACTCCGAGTTCGTTCCCAAGACAATGGATCGGTTAAAGAAGGAGGTAATCGGGCATTAAATGTTTCTCTCGCTCGAACCATCTTAAACTTTTGAAAACAATGGCGGTACTCGATAAATAGAAAGAGCGTGATGAAATTCAGTCCTGGAGAATTCAAAAATCTTATTTTGTTGCCATTTTGTAATGATAAGAGTTAAAACATTCGAGTTTGCATTTCTAAGAGTCTATTGGAGCAAATAAGAACGTAAATAATATTTTACGGTTATAACTTTACAAAAAAAAAAAAATTTGTTGTTTGTACATTGTTTAGTAGCCATTTAACAACCCATTTTTATTTATTTTTTGTTATTTTTTTTTTTTTTTTTTAAATGTTCAGTGAGTTTATTATTTGGGGTTTTAATTCTTTCAATTCGATATATGTTGGGAAAAGACAACAAAAATATATTTAAAAAATTATATAATATTTTACTTAAACAAAAATATCTTTCTTCATGGTATGTAATGAAGATAATTATATTAGTTGTTAATTTTGTTAAATACTAAAAGGTTTGCTAAATATTCCAATTTTTCTTTTAAATTCCTTTTTAAAAATGTCTTATAACTCTTGATTAAATATTTATGTTTATATTTTTATATATTTCGTTATTAAAAAATATTGTTTCTGTGTTAAAAATTTCCTGGTGGAAAATGTTTTTTTTTTTCGTTTGTTTATTTTATTTATTATTTATTATATTGTTATTATTATTTTGTTTATATTATTTTAATATTTATTTTTGTTTATTATTATTTAAATTTTGTATTCTAAATTAAACTTTTAATTTAATTAATTAATATTAGTTATAATAAAATTAATTAAATTTTAATGTTATTAAAATTTTTATTTTATTTTGAATGTGAGTCAATTCTTCATTTATAAGTCACTCAAGTCAATTCTTCACTTCATGTTGGTTGAATTTAAAACATGCTTGTATCAATTTAAAACTTATTTGAAAAATCCGTGATCTATTATTAAAATCATTTGCACTGCTTATTAAAAAATGACATTAAAGTAATTTATAAAAATTATTTTTTTTATACAAATATTGCAGGTACAAGTAATCGTATTCTTTAAAAAGAAAAAGTTATTCGAAAAGAAGGAACAAAACCTCAAACATGGTAAAAATTCAGATAATATGAATGGTAATGTATATATTGTATATGAACAAAAAAATCTCAAGCCATTGTAATTTAGTTAATGGATTTCAGACCACACACAAAATAGACATGAGTAATTCTATTAGAAGAACCTTTAGGCTCTTTTCGCCTAGATAATTGCGGTTTCGGCATTTTAATAATAAGAAATTAATGCTTATCAGATGAGAGTAAATATCTATTTATAATATGTTTATTCAAATTGTATCTCGTATAATTAAAACTCTATTTTGTACGTTTGAATCAGCACTGTTAATTATTCAATTAATATTAGAAACCAGATAGTTCTCATTTAAATATCACATTTAATAGATCCAGCTTTTCCTTTGTATTTCGAAATGCATGATATAATAATGTGTAATAATAATATATAATTCTTATTATGACTTATTAAAAGATATAATAAGATAATGTTTATGATGATTTGAAAATAATAATTATAATCCATTATTATTCATTATAAACGTCGATTTATTGTACAAAATTATTTGAAGTATTAGGATGTTTTTATTCTTTCACTGTTGAAAATATTTATAGTTCGTTTTCATAAATTTCTAAAATAAACATGTACTCTAATTGAACATATTATGCATAAAAAAGATAAATTCTGCTTATTTTGCTACAATTAGGACTCAACATCACAACATCACATATTGCTTATTTTATAATCGGAACTCAAAATCATAACATCACGTTATTTAAGATTCCCGAAGAAATCAATAATGAAGTAGAATATTCTTTAAGTCTTCTTTCCACAACATTTTTTAAGTGAATCGAAATCTGGCAACTTAATTACTGTTGGGAAGAAATTCCGATGAAAACGGAATCGATGTTTCGCTTCCACCTCTAACCACCTTACCAACCGACCGACAGATTGAATTCCCATGATTCCTCGCGTTGAGAGGTGGTGCCCAAGTATTCAAAGACCTATCGTTCAAACTCCTGCTTCGATGTTCGCAACTTCGATTGAAAGAAAAGTAGTTGATGTCTCTTTTATCACCCGTGAAGAATGAATGTGCCAAAACTTTTGTTGAACTGTCACTCTATAGGGAATTGATTTTTTTTCTGGGTCAAGAATTTTGCATACTTTTTGATGGAAAAGATTCAATGTATAAAGCAGTGTTCTGTTATTTGTTACATTAAATCCTTTTAAATGCTAAAGCTTTATCGGTCATCATGGGTTAATTATTTTTGAACTGCTCATTATTGTATGTATTGTTCATTATTCTTTACTCATTATTGCATTATTGTATGTACATGAAATAAAAACCATATGTTTAGATCATACGTCTCCAAACAGTTTTGATCAAATAACCACTAAGACAATATATATAAAGTGATGTTTTCTGTAATTACAATAATTAAAACCAAGTACAGAAATAAATTGGAGTTTGAACCAGATCGTCGAATTGCATTAACAGAAGGCGTCAAACCATATTTTCAGATATCACTAAGTAAATGCAATTACATTGTTCACAGTAAATTCTAAATTAAAATGTAAGTTTATAAATTAATTTAAATGTATGTATATTTGTAAAAATAAATTATAAATAATTTGATTTCTGACCACACATTTTTAAATTAAATTAAGAATTTATTGCATACATTTAAATTAAATTATAAATTTACATTTTAATTTAGAATTTCAGGTGAGCAATGTGACAAACATTTGTTTAGCGATATCTGAAAATATGGTCTGACGCCTTCTGTAACTCGAAGATCTGGTTTTAACCCCAATTTATTTCTATATTTGATTTTAATTGTTTCAGTTACAGAAAAAACTACTTCCACAGATATGGCAAGACTGCATTTTTTGCTGAGCTTAGTAAATCTAGAAATTTAGTTTTCAATCCAATCTATTAATAATGAAGAGATTTTTCTTTAAATTTGGATTGTAACGTTGTTCTTTCTATCATGTCAGTAAACTGTTCTAGAGCTGCTGTCGAAGGACGACCTGTTTTTATATTTTCAATCCATTGAAATTTGCTTTAATACTAGGAAGATTTGTAAATTGATTACAAATCTTCCTAGATTTTGTCTTCAAATATTTTTCGATATGTAAATATAAGTCTTAATTTTCTTTCATGTTTACTTCATTTTTGAAGCAAATTCACACAATGTTAGAAAAAAATGTGTAGAAATGTTTCTAAATCCTCCCTGAACATGAAGACTTTTCTTTTTTTGGAATGCACTTGCTTTCTCAGCCGTTGTTAAAACGTCAACTTTCCTTTAATTCAAACTGAACATGTTTACATTTTAAAAATATAACAAAAAAATATAAAAAATGTAACATACTTTCAACACCGACTTATCGTCATTGAAAAATCAATCTAACTTTGAATTATCTTTGTCTAAAGTAAAAATGAGTAAGTCATCTTTCAGTTCTATAACTCTTTTAGAACTTTCCCACGAGATAACCAAAATAAACTTTTGGGGAATACAGAAGCATTTCATATTATCGAATATATTCTACTATTCAAATGTCTAATTTTAACAATATTAACTACGGCGATAACATCCCACATTACACATTTCTGGTTTCAATTTCTTTGATGCAATAACTTGTAGATGGATAATAAATACAATGTGCGAATTTCATGTGGAAAATAAAATAGAATTTAAATAGCATGAAAATCAATCATGCTATTTAAATTATCTCTGCTTTGAATCTTTATTTCTTCCGGTTAAATCAGAACCTCAGCCATTGATTGCACTTACAAATTTTCCCCATCAAATATTTTTTTTTTTTTAAAAGGAAATATTTACTGTTGAAAAGATGTTTTCCAGATAATTCATTATTTTTATGGCGTATCAATAAATCGTTTGATGTTAAATAAGCTGATTTCATATAAGAAAAGAAATTACCTTTTCAATTATTTAAATATTTAAAATGTATCTTACCAAATAACAGAATAATGAACTAATTAAAAATTAGATTGGATTTTGAGTGTTCTATTCCTATTCTTCAAATATAAAAACTGATATTTTTTTAAATCCCTTTCTCAAATGTGATATGATACCTTTTACAGAATTGATGAGAAAAGCAGAAAATATTGCATTTAATTAATACAAAAATAATTAATTAAATATGTATAAAAATGTATATTAAGATTATGTATATAAATGTATATTAATTCATTATCAATCAATATCTCATTTTGCTTCATATTTTGTAATGACTGATAAAAGGAGTTTTAAAGCTCAGAATCAAAAAATTAAAAATGCAGATTGAATAGTGAATTGAATATAAATACCTATTTCTCTGAATATAAGTTGAATATAAATAACGCATAATATATAATACATTAGACTAAAGTAATTTATGATCGTGTAATCATATAGCTGCATTACTGAATGAAATTGAACTGTGATGGCAGATAACAATAAAATTATTATCGACTAGAGATTATTAGAGTGATAAGGATAATATTATTATAAATATTAATAATAAGGATTGGTATCTTAACAATAATGATTAAATACTAATCATTATCAATCAATCAATGATTTAAAATATTAATCATTATAATCAATCATTATTTAAAATATTAATCATTATATCAACAACAGCGATTGATTATTTTCCACAATGATTGATTTTATTAACATTAATTAAAAAATTATCAATAACTGATAATAAAAATTAATTATTATTGTTAATAATATCAATAATAAACAATAAAAAACTATTTTGGATATTGAACAGTAAAATTAAAATTCATTTATTTAAGATATTTATATTCATTTATGTATCAGAACTAAACATTCAGCAAAATTAATATTACTAATTATGCATTTTTATCAATTAACTCTGAACTACAACTGTGTGTATAATATATATAAATTTGTATCATTGAATACATACAAACTTTCGTAAGTTTACCACAACAAGATAGAACGTAACTTTATTTTCAGTAAACCAACCTAATTTTAATACATTATTAAGAACGGTCAAACATGTCAATGGACAGGTTCATTGCATTATGATTGCATGTGTGGGTATCAATCCATTGCATTATGATATACACCGTCTCTGAATGACAGTTATTAATGAAAATCAGAACCACATCAGTGGTTATATGTAATTAAGTTATATCTATGTACATCTAACTGTCTGCAATAATTTATGACCAAACTTTGTATATGTTTACGATCTAATCAGGCATAATAAGTAGTGATGAGGAATTTAACATCTCTGATGACACTCAATGTAATTTGATCCAACTCTGAATTGTCAATTATACGATCAAACTATTAAGAGATTCTTGATGAAGTATTCGATATAAGGTATGCATAATTCCCACAAATAAATGGCTGTTTTTACGAGCATCAAGTGATAACTACCATTTGTTTATGCTATTTAAGTGTTAAAATCTTCAAAGAGGTTATTGCAGCATTTCTCAGATGCTGTAACCGCAGACAGGCCATATGGCTTCCACCATCACCTGCTAATTCTCGTCCAATTTATACGCCAAACAGGCACACGTGCTTTAGAATTGCATAAATAACATATGCTGTGAAATATTAATTAATATGCGCATAATATATCATTCCTTGTTCGCCGCCATTCAATGTTTATTCTGTGTATAGACATTCCTGATGTTTGCTGAATCATATTCAGTGTATCATACTATACACGTATCATAGGATGATACTAATATAAAATATAAACAATCCTTAGTTATGGTACAATGTTATGGTTACAAACAATTACACAATGTTATGGTTACAAACAATCCTTAGTTATGGTACAATGTTATGGTTACACAACAATTTAGGCTATGTGCAAAATAAATTTAAATTTAAAAATAAAAACAATCGTGTCCTTCTTATATTTCATGTATAATAATTATGGTACAATGCTTAGCTACTGAATTATTTGATAACATAGTGATATTTTCTGCTGAATTGTTTGATAACATAAAGCATTTATATAAATCGTTAGTTAAAAACAATAACAACGAATATTTTTTTTCCCAATACTTTTTTTTTTTTTTTTGCAATCCTTAACAAGGGAATATTATAATAGACTGTTTAGGTTACGGTAAAATAAATTTAAATATAAAATAAACCATGTCATTCTTGTATTTCATGTATAATAATTTTTGCTTGGGAAAAATATTTAATTATTTTGATAATTTATGTTAATTTAATTGTTAATTATTTTATTAATTGTTAATTTTTTTAATATAAGTATATTTTCATTTGAAATAGTTCACATTAAAGCATTTAAGTATTTATATTAATCACTAATTTAAAAAAAATTACCATTAAATGTGTTTTTTTTTTTCCTAATGCTTTTTCTTTTTGCATTCCTTAATAAAGGAATGTTATTGTAAAATGTTTAGGTTACGATAAAATAAATTTAAATACAAAACCATGTCCCTCTTTTATTTCATGTATAATAATTTCTGCTTACTGAAAAATCCTTAATTGGTTGACAATATAGGAATATATTCACTTAAATATATTAATGTGAACTAATTTTTGTATTTATATTAATCATTAATTAATAACCTCTAATGTGTTTTTTCCCTAATGCTTCTTCTTCTTTTTGCATAATAAAATAATGACACATTTCTTAACTTTTATTTGAAATACTCCTGATTTTTTTTTTTAAATTGTTAAGTTCTTAAAAAAATATGCATAAAATCTGAATTTTAAAACCCTTTTCAATGACTTGCAATTTTATTATGAAACATTAATAAATACAAAGTTTTCACGAGCGTGGATGGCGATCTCTCTCTTCAGCGTTCTAAATAATTTCCAACATAAACTGATGATATTTACATGGCTACATAGTTTTCAATGTAAAACTGCTTGTAAGCAAAACAAATACTTTTATTGCAGTTTTAATCTTGACAATCTGATCCATCACGGTAATCATTTTAACTGATTCGCTTTGTCGATAATGCATATACTAATTATCTTTCAGTTTTGCTGAACATACTTTTCAAAACATAAAGGAGTAGCTGATCATTACAAACTTCACAAAGAGGTTATTCACTTTGTGTATCGATTGCTGGATTAGCCTCGGAAGTTGCTGCTCGAAGAAACAATCTTCTTACGTAATAAAGGAAAAATTCTCTACGGGGGTTTTAAAGAACTTAAAATTTGCAAGATCGACCGTTATTCGATAACATCATGGAACTTGTAATTTTTAGTTAAATAATAATGAAATGTGTTATTACAATATGATGTAAATGCGAAAATTAGATATCAAATGCACTATTAATTAAATAATATTTAACCCTGTTTGCAATAAAAGTTTGCAAAGCTTACAATGTTAAATGTGATTAATTGGTATTTATCAATGTAAACCTTAAGTTATCTATGAATCTAAACTCTACATCTGTATAACTAATTATCTCTAAATGTATAATTATCTATATATGTATAACTAATTATCTATAAATATATTACTAATTATCTAATGTATAACTAATAATCTACGAATGCATAACTTAAATATTTTAAGTAAAGTTATACTTCACAATGATCTTAAAATGAATTGGTTGGTTATTGTTGACTAGTCCCATCCTCAAACAATATAAGTATTCCTTAATTTAACATCATGCACATTGTATGTATATATTGATAATGTGTAAAAGATGAAGTCATATTAACTTACGCCTAAAAAATGTAAGTCATCTAAAATTTATTTCGTGAATATTCAACTAAAATATACCTATTATAACAAGGTTTAACTATTTAAACGTGAAAGTTGTGACAATGCCTTTAGCATGCGAATAAAAAACACCAGATGGCATTGTGCTACTCGAACTGAAACAAAGCTGTTGTATTGACATGTTGTTCGTATAAAAATTACACACACGTGCAGGTTCACCAAGGCATATTATATATATAAATATATGCATATAAAAAGAGATAAGAGAAAGAAAAAAAACTACATTTTTACAATATGGCATTTTTATTTTTAGTCTTACTAAATAGGGGAGATCTTCTCTCAACTGAAGAGTTTTGCAATAGCAAATTTAATAATGATTTTACACAGTCCAGACATTGGTTTTTAATTAAATTATTAATTTTCTAAAAAGTTCATTTGTGCGGTATTCCCCAGTATGGCGGATAGGCATTGGTAGGAATATGTATGCCACACACATGCATTGGGAGGAATATCGAGCATGTTGTTTTAGGCTGAAATTTTGTGAATAAGGATTAAAAATACTTTGGTTTCTTTAAAGCTTATATTTATTAGTGTAAATGTTAATATTAATGTAAGATTATCCTTTTTTAGAATCTAAAATTAATTATTTAAATAAAGAGTTATAAAAAGTGAACGTAAAGGAAAATCTTAAATATGATTGTAATGTACTAAAATTTAACGCTCAGAACAATGTTTTTTGAATATAAGCATAGGTTCTTGCAGCATTGCAAGCACAAACCATTATGACGTTTATTCGTCCTTTCCAGTATACTTGGGCACAGTTGATCCCAAACCCGTTTTGATAAATTTCACAAATCAATGTGAATGTTTATGTATTGCCCAGTCCAAATATAATTTTGATTTGCCTTTTCGTTATTTTATTCGAACAATAAAAAATCTTAGCAAACGCAAAATCAAAAATCCATTATTTCAATATGATTCCTAAATCGATTTATTCCGATTCCAGTAGAGGTTTTCCTCAATCGAATTCAATTCCAATCTGATAAATTCCATCGAATAGGGAAGATATGCGTAATCTATTCCCTTTTTGTAGGGTTTATCATGAACCAGTTGCTTGAGTTGCCATAACCTTTGCAAGCTTTTCCACTATTGTTATTACAGTTCCGTCTGCATGTTGAACATGTTTGTTCTGTACATTGAACCATATAAAAATACAAATTTAACCGCCTTATGTTAAACTTGTATTTTCCAAGTTCTATTTATACATTTTTAAAATGGCTTTTGACTATTCGTTAATAATAGCGTCAGAGTTCAGGTTTCCTCTGCTATAGAACGCCGTGATTATGCTATTTTTACGATTTATTGAAATCATTTTTTTATTTTACTGTCTTCAGAAAATTGTTCTTTAATTATATGTTCCTCATTTCATTAATCAGCCTTACTAGCTTTAGAGAATATTCAATGGTTTCTTTATTTTCTTTTTTTTGGGAGGGGTGGGGAGGGGATTGAATTTTGTCTCGCAAGATGGATTCAGGGATTCTAAAATGATTCTTTACTTTTCTGATTTTCCGGTTTCTCTGTAAAACAGCTTCAGCCTGATCCAACTGAGCTGGACTTCAAGATCCCTAATTAATACGTCGTGCATAATTTAGAGGCATCTATTAAATATACATAAAATCCGTTAGATAAAGGGGTTCTTTCTGTACAGAATAATACTGCGTACCAGTGTTTGCTATGGGGTTGTGTCGTGTTAGTAAATTAATTCATTTTAATGAGCTAAATGAAAACAGGGCTAAAAATATATTAACTCAAAATTCTTAACATAAAACTGCATTGCACTATGTTGCAACAATTAATTTTAAGAATAATTTCAAAATCCGTCTTCATATTTTCTTGTGCACGTAAAAATACCTTTTATCATACGATAAAGTATCACTGTCGTGCATTTCCTTTTAATTATTGAACTCTTAATTAAAGAAATGTTCTAGCCATCATTATTAAATGCAATAAGAGGTAAAAGAATATTTTCATATTTCTACACAAATCAAAGCATCAAATGAGTGCGTAATATTTTCATCTAATTTTGTTAATTAAAATGTGTTTAAAATAAATCAATTTTACTACAAAAAATCTCATTCAAAATTTCATTCTTTGTTATTAAAATAAATATATTGTTTGCTTATTTACATTTTAAATAAAATTTAAAGATAATTCGGTGTTTTATAATTCTAACAATAGAAATAAATTTCCAGACTGTATATTTTCGATGTTGAAATATCACTAATTATTTTCTGACATTAAACACAAATTAATTTTTATTAATTCATAAATCATAACGACACTTTCAGTAATATTATTGCAATTTAGGGCTCGTTGGTTCAATTAGATTTCGTTTCTGAGTTTGAACTTTATAATACGTATTTAAATGAAATAGAAGGACAATTTAATTATCAGTGATCTAAAGTTGGTATAGTTAAATTTATTTAATAATCAATGTATATCTAGATTATTTATTTTATAATATTTTATTTATTTAATTATGTATAATTATATTATTTTAGTGTTCTCGCTTTAATATTAAATAATTAATAATTAAATTAGTATAGAATTAAATGTTACCATATAAATTTTTCAAACTACAATCATCATTACCGCTTAAAATATTTGAGCATTTTTATTTGAAAACATTATTTTTATGAAAGCCTATTATAGTTTTGGTTTTTGTAAAGTGTATAATACAATTAATTGTAATTACTTAATATTTCTAAGTCTTATGCTATTGAAAAATTATGAATAATGTAAGTTTATATAAAGGAAATATTTATTTTAAACAATGTTTTGATGATTTGGAGGCAAAACATAAATAAGTATCTTATCATAAGCAACGCATATATCATCAATAATTCATCTAGTTACTCCACATTCCTATTGAATTAACCAATGAGGAGATAGAATGGAGTACAGAAATAAATCGATATTTTGTAAAAACATCGATATACGAATAGCTTATGAAATTCGAATAATTTTTATAACTTGAGAAAGTAAACACTGTAACTCAAAAGATGTTTTCATTATCTGCAAAGAAGTATTAGAATAATTTTTATTTAAAAATTTCGAATAATCTAGAATTTATGAAATTTGTTTCAAATTGTATATGCTAAGTTAGGTTTTATTATTAAAAAGACGTTTCAAACGAATTTATTAAAGATCCAAATTTGTTAATATTTATTAATGAAATAAATAAAGTTGAAATCACTATCAATTTCATCTCAAAACTTTTCTTGTAGCATACATATAGTCCATATTTCCTAACATACAAATAGAATACATTTACTATACAAAATATTTTATAATTTTTCAATATTTCAGAATTTATCATTGATTATTATATGTAAATCTATCATATTTACTATAAATGGATCTTCATGATTGATCTATGATTAACAAATCTACATTTGCAATATGGAATTTTTTTCTATTAAGAAAAATCATAAAAACATTTATTCATATTATTCTTACAGTTTAGAGTTTGATATTTTAATACAGATTTTGTTACTGAAGTAGACTTTTATAATACTGATTTAAATGAACTAGAAGGACAATTTAATTGTTGGATAATAATAACAATTTAATGGACATCAATAATTCAATGGATACTAATAACAATTTTATGGTCAACAGTCAAAAACGCAGTAACTATCATCATCGCAATAACTCTGAAATTTGCAATGTTAAGAACCAGAAAATACACATTCCTTAAATAGGACCAAGTTTGATTAATTAGAAATTGCCCCAAATAATGTACATATATTGGGAAGATAAAGTATCAAAATTATGGATTTCATCCATAAAATACAACTAAGACATTGTACTTATTGTGATTGAATAAAAAATGAGATACTCTCTATGTTAAATTCCAAACTATCTCAATTTGAACGAATTTAAACAAAATACTTGCAAAATGCATTAATTAACGCAAAATAATCTCCTTTATTTTCATTTTAACACTTTCAAACATTTTAAATTACACGCTATCCTATTCAAAGCATTGGAACCTATTTTAACATCAAACATTTAATACCCTCATATCAGCCTGTTCTGTGAACCCCGATTCAATATTACTCTGACGCCGGGTTGAGACGTTATTACATCCCTCCCAATCCCAGTCATTTGGAGACTAAGCAAATATTTTGCAGATGTTCGAATCTGTTAGCAATCTCATCAGTAATACCATGGATTATTTGCATAAATCTACTTGTTTAAACCCGGGTGTGTTACATTTGAACAGTCTCTCTACTTGGCCTTACACTTCAATTAAAAGGGATTTGAACAGATTTATTAATCCTTTGACATGGATGCTCGGTGTTTTCCCCTTTAATATTGTATGGTGAAAGGCAAGATTAGATCAAGCCATTTAACGGTTTGTAAATGAATGTCCTTTGATGTAAAAATTGAAATGAGATTTATTTAGAAACATTTCAGCTCATTAATAATTCTTCCATGTTAAATATTTTTTTCTGTTTACTCTTTTTAGCATCGATGTACAAAAACTAGCTCAAAAGGAAAAAATTCTGCATCAGTGGAAAAGATTAATGTTTGATGCCCTAGATTTTGAAAAGAATTTCCTGAGAATATTGCTCCTTTCTTTTTTGAATTAAAAGAAGGAAACCCCCATGAATAAATTGTATGCTTTCCTACATCAGTTTAAAAACTTTGAATTCGACTTTATTAACCTTAACTTTCTTGTTAACCTACTTATAACTTACTTCTTAGTGACCAAATGACCAATTGGCTAGAGTTCTTGCCTTTGGTACCACAGTCTTCAGGTTTGAATCCTGGCGAAAGCATCGATGTGGATCGGAATCCACGTTAAACTGAAGGTCTCTGTCTAATTAGTCCAAAATGTGCAGAAAATGGTAAACGAGACTATTTTGTTTCTCTTCTACGGTCAAACTTCAAGCAGAGAGAACATGAACACTTTAGCATTTAACATTAGCCACTAAGCCGATTCGTCTTCATTTTGTTCGTTACTTAAAGATGGAAATGTACAAAACATTTTGCCGCTGTCCGTGTTCAAATATATCACATTAAGTTAAATGATCCTAAATCTGAATTAATCCATTCATCTTTTAGCGGTTAATATCTTAGAAGGCGATCATTAATGCCTACTTTAGAAGGGGGACGGACACATGTCTTATTTCACTAAACTAACGTAATAGAATTATAAAAATACAATTGCTTTAATATCTACACTTCTTATATTTCAAATTAGTATGTGCTTATAAATTTTCTGGTATTTGGACCTCTGGTATTTGGAGATTCATCCACATTTTGTTTGTTATTTAATGATGGAAGTGCACAGAAATTTTGCCGCTGTCCGTATGCACATATAGATCGTAAGTTAAAATTATCCTAAACCTGAATTAATCAAATCAACTTTTAGGGCTTAATATCTTAAAAGAAGACAATTAGTAGTGTTCGAAAGCTCAATCACAACACTAAACTCAAGTAATCTTCGACACAGACACGAAGAATGACACAGACTCGAATGGACTGTATAAATTAATTCCTTTATTATGCAGCCATCAAGCTCGAAGATGACTGCCACACACAACCTTTCTCGTTGGTTGCAGAAGTTGAACTCATTTATTTATGCAGCCATCGCACTCGAGGATAGACTGCCACACAACCTTTCTCTTTGGTTGCAGAAGTTCAACTCCTTTAGTTTATGCAGACATCAAACTCGTAGATGCCTGCCACACGACCGTTCTCTATGGTCGTAAGTACAACTCACTTCTTACATTCTTTCTCTCTCTCCCCGTCAGCTCACCCCCTGCCAGACACCCCCACAGACAGGATTTTTTCTGGACATAGGCGTTGACCTCCCCTAAGCAGGGGGACATGGGTTTCGACGTAACAAGTAGCTACTTTAGAAAGGTGACGGACGCATGTCTTTTTTCACTAAACTAACGTAATAGAATTATAAAAAATACATTTGCTTTAATATCATTTTTTCTAATATTTCAAGTTGGTCATGGTGACCTCAATTGTTTTCAAAAAGACATTTCTCTCTTCCACTTTTTATCTTGTGATGTAATGTATTAACACGTTCAATGTAATTTGTTATAAACTTACAATCTTAGAGGATATTAACACTTATTTCTTTTTCTTCTTCTTCATTGGTGTAATAACCTCAAGGTGGGCCAAGGCCGTCTGCCTGGTAGCAGATTTCGAGGCAGGAGTAATTTTAATATCTGATTAAGCACAAAATATACATTAAAACAGAAAAATTCTACATAAATTAAATAAGACTGCTACAAATGATCATTTCAATTACTTATTACTTTTGTCAAAAGTTGATTCTAATTTATTTCTATTTCGTATCAATGTAATATTTAATATTAACTGATTGTCATTAAATTTTTCATCAGAGCATCTTTCTAGTATTAATAGTGTTAATTCATTAAATAATGCTTCTAGGAAAATATCGTTATAGTTATCAGAAAGTTTAAAAGCCCTTGCCTTGTCAGCAAGCTTTCAGAAATTTCAGGGGGAAAAGTATTTATTTTCGTGTCAAGTATGAAATGTTAATAGCTTCAAAGCAGTACATATTTTGGAAAATCTCAATAAATCATCGTGTAGAGGAAACCTGAAGGATTCTAATGGTTGGGATGTAGCAGGGAGAAAAAAAAACTCGGTGGAATTTGCCTAGATTCCGGTGTTGCGTGTTCAGTTCCAGTTGTTAAATCTCAGGATTCAGATGTGTTAATGAAATGATTAAAGGCTCAATTGAAAGGTCTCTTTTAATTCTTCTCTCGTTAAATACCAAAAGAAATACTACAGTTCACTACTGCCAATTTTTTAATTAAATAACTTTTTTCCAATATTCTCGTGAATTTTAATTTTTTGAAATTTTACAAGCTTTATAACAATCACCCTGAACAGTCAAAATTGCAAAGGATCTTATTACACCGGAAAATTAGAATTTTTTGAAACAATGCGAGTTTTATTATAATTACCCTGAACTTTCGAAATAGTAAAGTATCTCAATACATTAGAAAGTTAGAATTTTACCTAAAATAAAAATTCCTGTGATTTAATACCATGAAGGTGTAATTCGGACTTTGCTGTAAAATATTGTAGCTGGAGACTGTTATTGTAGAAAGACCAACAGATATTCTTATATTAGACAAAAGGGGAACTATATTTATTTGTCTCTGCAGTACAATACTTTTAACATCCGGCCGCAATTGAAACATTATTAAATTTGCTTTGAGATATGGATTGTACAGCAGCATGTAAGGGAAACAATAAGAAAGTATCAAATATTTCTTTTTGTTAACAAATTCTAAAGGAGATTATTTATATAAGTCTGGTACCAAACACAACAAGACAAGATTTATGGTACGTCTGAAATTGTATTGTGATAGGAAACTGAATAGGGTTCCTTTCCCTTAAGAGGGTTTGGAAGGACGGAAGGAAGAAAATATTAAATTTACACCAAGACATCATGAAGAAATAAAGGTATATTCCAGAAAGACTAAATTTAAGAATTTCGTCTTTCTTTTCGTTAAGATTCTCAAAATTCAGAAATATACAATTTAATTTTTTTAAGGAAGTTAATCAGCATAATTAATTTCATTAAATCTTTGTTTTTTTAATTTAACTAATTAATTAAAATTATTTTTGATCCCTATTTTTCTTATGAAATCTAAATAAAAATTTGATCTGAAATCTACTATGAAAAGAAAACAATATACAGACTACAAATATTTCAAACAATGCTATTTTTTTAAACTGCCCTAATATATCAACAATTTGGATTTTTAAAAAAGTTCTGAAACACGTACTACAAAACAATTTATCAAATTAATGTTAAAATTAAGTTTCATATTGGGAAGCCTAATTTTTAATGAGAAAAAGGATCCGAAATTATTCTTCTATAGTATAAAAGAATAATTATTAATATGTTTAATTTACATTGTTTCAATTGAAACGGTTTTATAAAGAATATTAAATAAAAATATTGAAATATAGGATATACCAATTAAAATCCAAAACAATATAATTCTTATTTAAAAACAGTTAGTTTTGACTGATAAACCCAGTGCAGATTAGGACCTGATATAAGTGTGTCTTGATTCAGTGTTATGTCATGGAGAAATTAAATTATTTCGTTAAAAAATAATAGAGAACTTTAACTTTCATATTTATTTAGAATTTAAAAGACAGCACTGCAAACTCTAACACACGGTAAATATTTACAAAATCATTTTTTAAAAGCAAGTCCGCTTAAGTGTCTTTGTATCCTCCGTACTGCTTGAAACTCCACACTCGATTATTCACTCTCTTTTTCTCCCCCCCTCTTTGCCCAATCTTTGATTTTATTTGTTTTGTCCCTCTACAGACAATTTTTGGACACTTTAGGCTAATTAGACCGGGATCTACACTTTAACATTCCGAACCAGTAACAATCAACCAGGTCACCCGCCAGAATTCTAACTTGAAGCCGATAGTACCAAAGGCAGAGTGCCAGCCAATTGGCAATTCTCATTTCCAAGGTCAAACGAGAAAAAAAAAAAAAAAGAAAATCAAAGTCTAATGTAAAGGACAACCAATGCTTGAAAGAAAGATCTATCAACCCCTCGAACTCTTCCCCGTTCTCTATGTAGTTTGTTTTTGGAATGCATGATGAATCCTAAGAAATCCTCTAGATTTTATACAATAAATATTAAAAATTAAGAAACAAATTTTATTATGTAATGATTGTTATTTAGATAAATATAACAAATAGTGCATAAAACACATTTGTTTTATAATAAACAGTTAAAAACATAAATAAATAAGTTTTCCTAATAGATAATCATTACTCTCATATTTTTTTCCATTGTATCCCTTCTATTGCTTTTGTGATTATATCCAACAAACTTTCTACTGAAATATTAATAGGAATATTGTTATTTAGAAAAAAATCAAATAACATGGATGTGTTTCTGTGATATCTCTCTGCGAATGTGATACACAACATATACGGCAAACTATAAACTCTGTTTTCCAATATGCAAGACATAAATTCTGGATATCAACTCCTCTGCCAATTAATATATTAATGCAATTCTTAGTGTTCTCTTTCTACATTTGTTTGCTCGGAAACATGATATTTTGCTAGAATGTTACATTTTTTTAGGCATCACGCAATAACTAGGATCAATATTAAAACTTCCATATTTCCGATTCTTACATATTTATTACCTTGCGAAGTTATGAATGTTATTATTCTGCGACATGCCCATGTAAATACAACGAAGGAAATATCTAGTAACGATCCTTAATTAATAATGAGTATTTCTGTAATATTTAGGGATTACTGCTGCCTGATTTTCACAAAGGAATGTAAAGAATAGTGTTTCTTTACTATACGCATAGTCATCATATTATATAAAGAAATATCAATCGCTGTATCACTGATAAAAAAATTTGGATGAACATTATCTCCCTCTATTCAGCAAGCTGGCCAAACAATTCGGAAGATAAAACTCATTTCCTTCATATCTTCTAGTCGTGCAAAGGAATTTTACAAAAGCGTGTCTTAAAAATGGGTGAATGCCATTTTTATTTTATGTACCGAAATTTGAATGACGATTAGAATTCTGTTGAATTTGCTTACAATTAGAAATTTTAAAATTCAGAAACTTCCAATATCGCCATAAAGTATATTACAAAAATAGTAGATGCCATATATTTCATTAATTTTAATAAACATGATCATCATGTATGAGGTTCATACACACCACTGATTAAAGAACAACTGAAATTAAAATGTAGTAAGCTTGTATAGATCAAAAAGCAAAATATTTATTCTTAATTTCAATTCAATTCATTTCTAAATTAATATTAATTGCAAATTTTATATAACACATGACTCAATAAGTCTCCGGTCTGACACATATATAGCAATACTGTCGACAAAACCATATGATTTCTGGATAGTAGCCTTCTTCAAGCGACACATGCCAAAATTACATGATATTCTGATAATTAGTTTATAGGTTACAGTGGTTTTAGTGATCCCAGTTTTTGCACTTTTCGTGTGCTGATTTAACACTGTTTTTGATGGGAAAAAATACAGTGGAAGCCAAACAATGGTTTGATAAGCTTCATGGAGGTTCTGCACCAGGAAATTCAACTATTATTAATTGGTATGCTGAATTTGATTGGTATGCCGATGATGCTGAATGTTCTGCAAAAATTAGCAGTTAATCAGGAATGCATAAAAAAAAAAGTCCACAAAATTGCTTTGAAAGACCATAAAGTGAAGTTGCGAGAAATAGATGATAATTAAAGGACCTTAAAGATATCAGAAGGTAGTGTGTTTACAATTGTACATGAAATTTAACCAGTCGTAAGTTGCTTTCAAAATGGGTGCTGGTTTGTTCACACTGGAAGAAAAACAACAAAACGTCGATTGTTCAGAGCGCTGTTTGGAACTGTTCAAGCAAGATAAAAATGATTTCTTGCATCGGTGTATGATAATGGAGGAAACAAGGATCCACTACTACACACCTGAGATAAAATGATCATCAGTTGAGTTGACAGCAGCCTGGAAAAGTCGTCCAAAAAGATAAAAAGTTAGGAGGCAAAGTTATGGCATCCGTATTTTGGGACGCACATGGTATTTTCTGCATCGACTATCTTGAGAAAGATCAAACTATCAAGAGAGTATATTACATGCCATTATTGGATCGACTGAGTATAGAAATCAAGAAAAAACGGCATCACATGCAATAGAAGAAAGTGCTGTTTCACCAAGACAATGACACCCAGTGTTACAAGTTGATGAAAACGATGGTTAAATTAAAGGAATTAAGCTTCAAATTCACTTCCCCACCCACCTTACTCTCAGATCTGGCTCCTATGGTGTTTCGCAGACATCAAAAGATGCTCCTGGGAAAGTAATTTGACACAAATGAAGAAGTGATTGCCAAAACTGAGGCCTATTTTGAGAGCAAAGACAAATCATTCTACAAAAAAAGACACCGAAAGTTAGTGGAGCGTTGAAATGAATGCATAACATTTGAAGGAGAGTATGTTGAAGAATAAAGTCGAATTTCTAAAAATAAAAATTGTTTTTCTCAGCCATACCGGAGTTTGATGTTATATGTTTATCACTTTCAACCATTGTGTCTTAAATCTTTACTTTTTTTTAAAGCTAAAATTTTCTTCTAGGTGACATTTTCTTAAAACTTAAAATCTATTTTACACAGCATGTCTTAAACAAAATGGGCAATTTCGAAATCTATCCGATAGTTTAAATAAATGCGAAATATATATGAGAATCGAAATGGTGATGAATTTGCTTACTATTTGCTCACCAATCAATTTTTAAAACTGTCAAACTTCCGAACATCAACAATTAAAATTACAAAAAATAATAATAAATTCTTCTTCATTATGCTTTAAAAATGTATTCTATTATTGAAAATAGCTTCAGGATAAACACACCATCCACTACTATTAATTATTAGATCATTATACAAATGCTTCAGTGAATGATGCTAATATTAAATATAAACCATGGGCAATCAAAGCGAGTATGTTGTATCCTTTTAATAATATACAGGGTGCCTAAGCACTAAGTTCATTAACGTTTAGGGTAATGCATCTGCATAGTGGATACAAACGGCTTAGAACCCCATAACAATGTTAGATCGAAAATGTTTTCTATTTGCTGTAGATGGGTTTGCACAGGTTCAGAAATTCCAAACGTTCTTACAAAAATTCTTCTTTCACACACTGACTCATCTGTAGCAGGATGGCAGATTCTAGGAACGTGAAATTAACCAATATCCTTCTGATATATGATGTTGCGGAATGTAAAAAAGAACTGCCTATGTATTCTACGATGAATATAAACACTTTTCATCCCCTAAACTATTTAAGTTCTGCTTTTTTTATATATATTTTATTTAAAGTTGATTTTAATGTATTTAATACAAACGCAAAACTTTTAAGTTAAAAGCATGGCTTGTTATTTGTTAGGCAGGTATATTGCAAATCAGAGTTCAAATTACATGACAAATAATTTTTAAAGAGTTGTTAAACTCAGAAAAAATATTTGTTATGCTATTAAATATAGATTTTTAGTTATAATAAAAATTTTGTTTATGCAGTGTGTTCTAATTAAGTTTAAAGTGTTGAATAATTTCAGTTAATTTAATTTAAATACTTCTGAAAAGAAATAATTAAAAATTATCATAAAACTATTTTTATTTAGGAATCATTTAATTAAAAATTTGTACTTTCTTTGTTTTATATTACTGAGAAATAATATAATTACTAGAAGAAAAATACAAATAAGAAAAATATTTGCGATTTCATATTTTATTATTTTTTTAATTTTTATTTATTTATTTAGGATTATTATTTAATCTTTCTCAATTTCAAAATGTTTAAATAGCTTTTCATATTATTAAAAGCTTTATAAAATTTTCCTATTGTTTTTCTTTTTAAGGAAAACTGAATTCAGTATTTCTTTATTCTCAAAATATGAAGTAAAAGTAATGCTGGTATTTAAGTGAAAATATTTATATTCCAACTATAGTAAAAAAAGAAAATTTCATTTGCTAGAGTAAATTCTTGCAAAAAAAAAAAAAAAGATAACTAATTAAAAGACTATTTTTTCTACGATTGATATTGTTACTTTTCTAAATAATTAGACTACATTATAAAAGAAAACATTAATAAATTTATTTTTTATTTTTAATCACTTAAAAACATTTTTTTTTGAAATATTAATTTGAATCTTATTCAGAATAATTCAATAAAACATGATTAACTCTGAAATACGGCGGAAAAAAATATTGTAATCTCAATTTTTCATATTAATTTTAAAAAAATATCATACAACAATAAAAACCTATTATACAATGATGAATTATTAAAATAACTACAATAGAGTTAATGTAAAACAAAATGTAAGGTTTTAAAACAAAAAACCTTACAACTTCCCAAATTCAATTATTATAATTTTCAACTATATATTGCTTTATGAATTTTATTCTATATTTAACAATAAATGACAGAAGGATGCATATTATCAATTCTAATACAAATTATATTTGACACAATACTGTAGCATATAGCATAAAACTCTTTTATGTCAAAATATGTAAAAAGCAGCTACATTAAATTAAATTAAATAGCTGGGAGCATAGAAATTTTAATTAAAGATACAAATTTCCTTTAGCAAATGAAATATTTTTCAGGAATGTAATAAAATATATTTAATTATTATAGTAAACAGTTGTTATTTTTGTGAAATGTCTAACAAGCCTGAGAGTTTTCCAATATGTTGAATAAATTTGATTTCGTTCTATTAGAATTACTATTTATGCGAATGTCATGATTATATTAGTTGTTATAGTTATTTAATCAGAATTTTCGAATGTTACTTTGTATTCCTTTGAATATAATATTAAATTTGATGTAGATTTAATTTGGTTTGTTATAAATCAGGATATTTTGAAAATGTATTTGCAAATCAAAATTAATTCAAATTGTCTGAATTGAAGCTAAATCTTTAATGTCATCAAAAATGTTTTGAGTATACCCATAGCAATAAACTCTTGTCAAATTAATTAAATTTTGAATGCAGTGTTATTCCGCCTTATTTTTATTATACTTTTGTTCTTTTTGAAAGTGTGTAATATTGTTAATTAAAAAATTTATTATGTAATATAGTTTCAACCCATTTTTTGACTAATTGGTTCCTTAACTTGTAGCTCATGAACGTTGGTTCGAACTAACGAATAAGTTAAAAATCTTCGATCTATTCTATATTATAGGAAAAATTATAATGAGATTAAACAAGTTGATTTGTGCCAGGAATAATTTTATTCAGAGGCTATTGATTTAAAAAGAAATTAACATTACACATAGCAGTTTTACCTGACATTGACAGTAGCTAACAATAGGAGGGGCAAGACGGACAAATTTGTATGGACCCATACAAATTTGTCCGGGTAGAGAGTCAATTGAGTACAGGAAAAGGCTTGACATTTATTATTACAAAAAAGTAAACTTTCTAATTCTGTATTCTGTTGAAATCAATTTAAATCTACTAAAGTGATATATTTAAAAAAAATACTGTATTGTTTAATCTCATTATAATTTTTCCTATAATATAGAATAGATCGCTTTTTATTCTATATTCTTATATATTTAATATAATTATCTAAAAAATTATTCAAAATAGTAACGGGTTAGAAAAAAATTTCTCTAAGTTTATTATTCAGCACAGATATATCTATTCAAAAATCATTCCAAATAGTACTTAAAGTTTCAATTGAAAAAAATAAGATTAGAAGTCAAAATAATATCACTCCAGAAGAACAATAAACTACAAATTGAAGTACCATGTATTGATTAGAGTAACAAAGAGCATGTAATCATTCATTTGATTTATTCAACGCTTGAAAAACTACATTTCATTAGCAAAAGTGTACCACTTAAACGGAAAACTTACTAAAACAGCTTCAGCTGATTAAGAAGAAAAATAATAATTGAATTACTTGTAGCAGAATGCAGCAAATGGGTTGTAAGATTTAATGGAACACAGAAAATCTGTTAGCTGCAGAGTTTTTAGTTAATGAACTGGTTCAATGTTATTAATTCTGTGCTGTGTGTTGAACGGTTTGATTTGGCTAATTGCTATGACGTTTTCAATAAGTAAACAAATTCTCCAAATCTATATTAAGTTAATGGTTTTTGTGGAACGGGAACACCATTTAATAGGAAAAGGGGATGGTTTCTAATATATTCATTAACTGTAGTCGTTATGAGTTACTTTAACTCCGTATTGTGTTAAGAATCAAGTTTTCGGTTTATTAAAATTTATTAATTTTCCTATTTATTTTGTGCGTAAATAAAGCTATTTGCACATCAATTAAATTAATCTTTGTTCTAGTTATCAAGTTGTTGTATACTAGTTGTAAATTACTACAAAATACATACTAGTTGTAAATTGTTAAAACATATACTAGTTGTAAATTGTTAAAAATATCTAGTTGTAAATGCTAAAAAATGCACACTAGCTTAAAAATATCAATTGTAAATGCTAAAAATTAAAAAAAGTTAAAAAAATATATATAACAGTTGTAAATTGTTAAGAAATAAATATACCAGTTGTAAATTGTTAAGAAATAAATATACCAGTTGTAAATTGTTAAGAAATAAATTCACTAGTTAAAAATTGTTAAAAAATAATTACACTAGTTGTAAATTGTTAAAAAATAAATATACTAGCTGCAAATTGTTGAAAAATAAATATATTAGTAGTAAATTATTATTAAAATAATAAATATACTAGTTGTAAAATGTTAAAAAATATATGCGATTTGTAAATTGTTAAAAAATTGTAAATATTAAAAAATATATGCTAGTTGTAAATTATTACTATATATACAAGTTGTAAATTATTAAAAAATATACTGCATTAAAATAAATATCTAAAACCTATAAACAATCTTCGCAATTATTCAATTAATTGAATAATTTCTCATTTTATAAATGTTGTTGAATTTATTGACCTTGTAAATAATGGTAAACACATTCCATGTTATTAATACAATATGTCCATAAATAAAATATTATGAAATTCTTAATTGATAGAATACAAGAGTTAGCTTCATCATGCATAGTTAGTCTTCATCTCAATTTATTTATACGCAGTTTTTTTGTGTGTGTTTGTGTATTTGCTTATACGAACAAAAATATATCGAAACAATTCAAAAGTAAAGTTTTCGCAAAACATTTTTTTTCTTTTATTTTGGGCAAAACAGATATATTTCGTGGCAAAAGGGGGATCAATAACGGCGGCTCCTTTTCAATTTCGACAGGTTTTCAATTTATCCTGTAAGGGAGCATCCGCTGGGCCAGTTGATGAAAGTTTGTTTCGCAGGAAATCCAATCGCCACATTTCACTTCCAGCTCCCCAACAGAGAATTACCAGTGAAAGCAAACTATAACCGAATCAATGGAAGACAACTCTCACATTTATGGGCTGCTGCAACAGTTCCATTTGGAACGGACTCGGAAGAATTGTGGTCTAAATCAGAGATTCTTCTGTTTGCCCTGCAGTAACACAGTTTTGATGAAACACAGAAATAGTTTCGTTTAGGATTTTCTTTTTATTACTAAAGGGTTCCGTTCTTAATTTGCTCCAAAATTATGATTTTCGTACGCTACGTAATTCAATTAATGTTTTACGTATGTACTTCAATTAATGATTTACATATGTACTCCCATTAATGATTTACGTATGTACTTCAATTAATAATTTATTTATGTACTTTAATTAAAAATTTATGCATGAATTTTTAGTTAATGTATGTATTAGTATGTCCTGTACATTATGTATGTACAGAGTAATTATAATAATTAGTCCCCATTTCAAAATGCTGTAAAAAAAAAAAAAAAAAAGAACCACTCGTCACAATAAGTTCAAATTTGAACTGAAGATACATAAAGAAGAGGGAAACAGTACGACATCAAAAAAAAGTTCCTCACTCTATTAATAGAAGGCGCTGTAAGCAGCATAAAGAAAGTGAATTCCTCTGCCAGTGATATATTGAATCGAAATGACAACGTATTTGGCATGACTTTCACATTAAATCAATTGTAGTGTTCAATGTGCTTGAGTGTTTCGGTTTTTTGAAGGAAACTTAAGTAACATAAATTTATTAAACGGAGAATTAATAAATATTACTTTTATTTTGTAATAATAAACTTCAAGCCTTTCCTGTACCTAGATCCCTTTGCTCAAGCCCGGTCCGTGGTAATTAGCCTGTCTTGCCACTCTATCGTTACGCCACTGTATGTGAGCAAGAAAGCTATGTGTAATGTTAATACTCTTTTTAATGATTAAATTCTGACTAAAAATTTTCCTTAAAAAACTAGCTTGTTTAATGCCATTATAAGTTTTCCTGTAAAATTAGAATCGTTTGTGATTTATTTCCATATAATTATCTAAAAATTAATCAAAATAATAATGGGCTGGAAAAAAATTTTCTGTATGTTTATTTATCAATCAATTCAGCACAGAGATATCTATTCTATATCTTTCCAAATAGTACTTAATGTTTCAATTGAAAAAGAAAAAAATCTAAGATTAGAAGTCAAAATAATATCACTCCGGGAGAACAATAAACTGCAAATTGAAGTACCATGTATTGATTAGAGTAACAGAGAACATGTAATCATTCATTCGAGTTATTCAATGCTTGTAAAACTACATTTCATTAGCAAAAGTGTACCACTTAAATGGAAAACTTATTAAACAGCTTCAATTGATTAAGAAGAAAAATAGTAATTAAATTATTTGTAACAGAATGATGCAAATGGGTTGAAAGATTTAATGGAACACAGAAAATCTGTTAGCTGCAGTGTTTAGTTAATGAACTGGTTCAATGTTATTAATTCTGTGCTGTGTGTTGAAGGGTTTGATTTGGCTATCTCTGCTATGACGTTTTCAATAAGTAAACAAATTCCAAAAATCTATATTAAGTTAATGTTTTTTGTTGAATGGGAACCCCATCTAGTAGGAAAAGGAGAAGGCTTCTAATATATTCATTAACTCTAGTCGTTATAAATAATTTGAAGTTACTTATAACAATGTGAGAGCATTACGAAAACTTTTAAATCTGTATTGCGTTAGAAATCAAGTTTTCGGTTTATTAAAACTTATTGATTGTCCTATTTACTTTGTGCTTAAATAAAGCTATTTATATATTAATTAAATATATCTTTGTTCTAGTTAACAAGTTGTTGTGTACAATTTGTAATTTGTTAAAAAATATATACTATTTGTAATTTGTTAAAAAAAAATATATGCTAGTTGTTAAAAAATATACACTAGTTGTAAATATTAAAAAATATTTACTATTTGTAAATATTAAAAAATATTTACTAGTTGCAAATATTAAAAAAAATATTTACTAGTTGCAAATATTAAAAATATATACTAGTTGCATAATATTACAATATATACTAGTTGTAAATTATTACAATATATACTAGTTGTAAATTATTTATTATATGCCAGTATATTTTTAATATCAAGCAATTTATATAATCTTCGAAAATATACACTAGTTGTAAATATTAAAAAATATTTACTATTTGTAAATATTAAAAAAATATTTACTAGTTGTAAATTATTACAATATATACTAGTTGTAAATTATTACAATATATACTAGTTGTAAATTATTACAATATATACTAGTTGTAAATTATTACAATATATACTAGTTGTAAATTATTACAATATATACTAGTTGTAAATTATTACAATATATACTAGTTGTAAATTATTACAATATATACTAGTTGTAAATTATTACAATATATACTAGTTGTAAATTATTACAATATATACTAGTTGTAAATTATTTATTATATGCCAGTATATTTTTTAATATCAAACAATATATATAATCTTCGAAATAACTCATTTAATTGAATATTTTTTTCACCCATTATAGTAAATGATATTGAATTTATTGATCTTGTAAATACTGGTAAACATATTCCATGTTAATTTAAATAAGATATTAAACAATTCTTAATGACAGAATACAAGAGTTAGTAAAGAGTTAATAAATATCTAAAAACTATTATAAACAATTTCAGACATTATTCAGTTAATTGAATAATTGTCCTTCATAATAAAGGTTGAACTTATTGATCTTTTAAATAATGGTAAACATATTCCATGTTAATTTAAATAGGAGTTAGTTTATTTTAGTAGGAGTTAGTTTCATCAATTAATTAGACTAACTGTATTATTATAATAAGACTAACATTTATTGTTATGATACATAGTTAGTCTTCATCTCACTTTATTTGCACACATTTTTGTTTTGTTTGAGTGTGTGTTTGTTTATAGGAACAAAATATATCCAAAGGAATGAAAAGGAAAAGTTTTCGAAAAACATTTTATTCCTTTATTTTGGGCAAAACGGAAATATTTTGAGGCAAAAGGGGGTCAATAACGGCAGCTCCTTTTTAATTTCGACAGGTTTTCAATTTATCCTGCTAGATAGCATCCGCTCGGCCAGTTGATGAAAGTTTGTTTTGCAGGAAATCCAATCGCCACATTTCACTTCCAGCTCCCCAATAGAGAATTACCAGTGAAAGCAAACTATAACCGAATCAACGGAAGACAACTCTCACATTTATGTGCGGCTGCAACAGTTCCATTTGGAACAGACTCGGAAGAAGTGTGGTCTAAATCAGAGATTCTTTTATTTGTCCAGCAGTAACACAGTTTTGATGAGACATAGAAATAGTTTCGCTTTGGGATTTTTTTTTTATTACAAAAGGGGTCCATTCTTAGTTCGCAGCAAAATTTATGATTTTTGTTCATTTATGTACTTCAATTAATGATTTACGTATGTACTTCAATTAATTATTCACGTATGCACTCCAATTAATGATTTACGTATGCACTCCAATTAATGATTTACGTATGCATTAATGATTTACGTATGCACTCCAATTAATGATTTACGTATGTACTTCAATTAATGATTTATGTATGTAATTCAATTAATGATTTATGTATGTACTTCAATAAATGATTTATGTATGTACTTCAATAAATGATTTATGTATGTACTTCAATAAATGATTTATGTATGTACTTCAATAAATGATTTATGTATGTACTTCAATAAATGATTTATGTTTGTACTTCAATAAATGATTTATGCGTGTACTTAAATTAATAATTTATGCATGTACTTAAGTTAATAATTTACACATGTAATTCAGTTAATGTATGTATTATTATGTTCTGTATATTGTGTATGTACAGAGTAATTATAATAATTAGTCGTCCCACTTTCAGAATGCTGTAAAAAAAAAAAGAACCACTCATCACACTGAGTTCAAATTTGAACTGAAGATACTTGAAGAAGGGAGAAACGGTACGGCCTCAAAAACAGTTCCAAAGTGTATTAATAAATGTCCCTTTAAGTTGCATAAGGAAAATGAATTTGTCTGCCAGCGATATTGTGAATCATAATGACAACGTATTTGTCATGATTGTACATTAAACAAACTGTAGTGTTCAATGTGCATGCGTGTTTCGGTTTTTTGAAGGAAACTTTCGTAACTTAAGTTTATTAAAGGCAGAATTAATAAATTTTACTTTATCTTGTAATAATAAACTTCAAGCCTTTGCTGTACTCATGATATCTCTGCTCAGGACCGGGTCCATGGTAGTTAGCCTGTCTTGCCACTCTATCGTTACGCCACTGTATGTGAGCAAGAATGCTATGTGTATTGTTAATACTCTTTTTAATAATTAAATTCTGACTAAAATTTTTCCTCAAATAAACGAACTCGTTTAATCTCATTATAAGTTTTTCTGTAAACTAGAATAGTTTGTGATTTATTTCAATATAATTTTCTAAAAATTAATCAAAATAGTAATGAACAGAAAACAAATTTCTGTAAGTTTATTTATTAATCAATTTAGCACAGAAATATCTATTCGATATCTTTCCAAATGGTATTTAATATTTCAATTAAAGAAAAAAGCTAAGATTAGAAGTTAAAATAATATCACTCGGAAGAACAATAAACTGCAAATTGAAGTACCACGTATTGATTAGAGTAACATGGAACATGTAATCATTCATTCGAGTTATTCAATGCTTGAAAAACTACATTTGATTAGCAAAAGTGTACAACTTAAACGGAAAACTTATTAAACAGCTTCAATTGATTAAGAAGAAAAAAATAATAATTAAATTACCTGTAACAGAATGCTGCAAATGGGTTGCAAGATTTAATGGAATACAGAAAATCTGTTAGCTGCAGTGTTTAGTTACTGAACTGGTTTAATGTTATTAATTCTGCGCTGTGTGTTGAAGGGTTTGATTTGGCTATCTGCTATGACGTTTTCAATAAGTAAACAAATTCCAAAAATCTATATTAAGTTAATGGTTTTTGTTGAATGGGAACACCATCTAGTAGGAAAAGGGGAAGGCTTCTAATATATTCATTAACTGTAGTCGTTATAAATAGGAAAACATTTATATAACATTATAGCATTAGGAAAACTTTAAATCTGTATTGATTTCTAACGAGATTTTCGGTTTATTAAAATGTATTAATTGTCCTATTTATTATGTGCTTAAATAAAGTTATTTACACTTCAATTAAATTAATCTTTGCTCTAATTAACAAGTTGTTGTATACTAGTCATAAATATTAAAAAATATTTACTAGTTGTAAATTATTGCAAAATAAACTTATAAATTGTTATATAATATACTAGTTTGTAATGAATATCTAAAAATTAAACAATTTTCGACATTTCATAGAATAATTTTTCAACATATAAATATTGAATTTATCGATATTGTAAATAATGGTAGACGTACATGTTAATTTAAATAAGATGTTATGTAATTCTTAATTGATGGAATATAAGAGTTAGTTTCATCAATTAATTAGACTGACTATTATTATAACAAAACTAAAAATAATTGTTATAAAACATAGTTAGTTTTCATCTCACTTTATTTATACAAATTTACTATTGTGTGTGTTTGTTTATATGAGAGTTAGTTTCTTCAATTAATTAATCTACGTAGTGTTATAATAAGACTAGCTATGTATAGTTGTAATACATAGTTATTCTTCATCACCCTTTATTTTATACACAGTTTTATTTTGTGTGTGTTTGTTTATAGGAACAAAATATATCAAAACGATCAAAAGAAAAGTTTTCGAAAAACATTTTTCCCCTTTTATTTTGGGCAAAACGGAAATATTTCGAGGCAAAAGGGGGATCAATAACGGCAGTTCCTTTGAAATTTCGACAGGTTTTCAATTTATCCTGCAAGGGAGCATCCGCTCGGCCAGTTGATGAAAGTTTGTTTCGCAGGAAATCCAATCGCCACATTTCACTTCCAGCTCCCCAACAGAGAATTACCAGTGAAAGCAAACTATAACCGAATCAATGGAAGAACAACTCTCACGTTTATGTGCTGCTGCAACAGTTCCATTTGGAACAGACTCGGAAGAACTGTGGTGTAAATCAGAGAATCTTCTATTTGTCCTCTAATACAGTTTTGATGAGATACAAAAATAGTTTCATTTAGGATTTTCTTTTTATTACTAAAGGGATCCGTTCTCAGTTTGCTGCAAAATTATGATTTTTGTTCATTTATGTACAATTAATGATTTATGTATGTACTCTAGTTAATGTATGTATTATTATGTTCTGTACATTATGTATGTACGGAGTAATTATAATAATTAGTCCCACTTTCAAAATGTTGTAAAAAAAAAAAAGAATCACTCTTCACAATGAGTTCAAATTTGACTCTGAAGATACTTGAAGTTGAAGAAGAGGGGAACGGTACGGCATCAAAAGGTTTCAAAGTGTGTTAATAAATGTTGTTGTAAGTGGCATAAAAAAAAGTGAATTCGTCTGCCAGTGATATTTTGAATCGAAATTACAACATATTTGACATGAGTTTCACATTAAACCAACTGTAGTGTTCAATGTGCTCGATTGTTTCGGGCTTTTGACGGAAACTTTAGTAACTTAAATTTATTAAACGCAGAATTTATAAATTTTACTTTATTTTGTAATAATAAACTTCAAGCCAGAGTCCTTTACTCAGGCCTGTGTCCGTGGTAATTAGCCTGTCTTGCCGCAGTATGTGAGCAAGAAGGCTATGTGTAATGTTAATACTCTTTTTAATGATTAAATTCTGACTAAAATTATTTCTAAAATAAACAAGTTTGTTTAATCTCATTATAAGTTTTCCTATAAATTAGAATAGTTTATGATTTATTTCAATATAATTATCTAAAATTTAATTAAAATAGTAATGAACAGAAAACAAATTTCTGTAAGTTTATTTATTAATCAATTCAGCACAGAGATATCTATTTGATATCTTTCCAAATAGTACTTAATGTTTAAATTGAAAAAAAAAACCTAATATAAGAAGTCAAAATAATATCAATACGCAAGAACAATAAACTACAAATTGAAGTACCATGTATTGATTAGAGTAACAGAGAACATGTAATCATTCATTCGAGTTATTCAATGCTTGAAAAACTACATTTCATTAGCAAAAGTGTACCACTTAAACGGAAAACTTATTATACAGCTTCAATTGATTAAGAAGAAAAATAATAATTAAATTACTTGTAACAGAATGTTGCAAATGGGTTGCAAGATTTAATGGAATACAAAAAATCTGTTAGCTGCAGAATTTAGTTAATGAACTGGTTCAATATTATTAATTCTGTGCTGTGGTTGAAAAGGGTTTGATTTGGCTAATTGCTATGACGTTTTCAATAAGTAAACAAATTCCACAAATCAATATTAAGTTACTGGTTTTTGTTGAATGGGAACACCATCTAGTAGGAACAGTGGAACGTTTCTAATATATTCATTAACTTAAGTCATTATAAATAATTTAAAGCTACTTATAACAAAGTGAGCATTAGGAAAACTTTAAATCCGCATTGTACTAAAAATCAAGTTTCTGGTTTATTAAAACTTATTATTTGTCCTGTTTGTTTAATGCTTGAATAAAGCTATTTACACATCAATTAAATTAATCATACTTCTAATAAACAAGTTGTTGTATACTAGTTTTAAATCGTTAAGAAATCGTTAAATTGAAAAATATATATACTAGTTGTAAATTGTTAAAAAATATATGCTAGCTGTGAATTGTTAAAAAATATATACTAGCTGTAAATTGTTAAAAATATTTACTAGTTGTAAATTGTTAAAAAATATAAGCTAGTTGTAAATATTAAAAAATATTTGCTAGTTGTAAATTGTTAAAAAAATATATGCACAGTCAGTCACATTAATGTGACCACCACCTACTTTCGACGTCAACGTGAAATAACCAATCACAAAAGGCAGGTGGCAGCACATTGCAATGGAGTTTGTATAAAGGATGTCTGGGGCATCGGAAAGCATTTCAATCGTTAGCGTTATGCAGAAACACGTAGCGACACTAACGACCCTTTTTGGGTTATCAACGTTCAAAAAGGGGCATGATTATTGGCTTTCGGGCCAAGGGTGAAAATATTTTGGAAACGGCTAATTTTGTGAACTACGGGCTATAGATGATAGAGGCGAATGAAGGCTACGGAGATGCGTTCGGACGAATAGACGTGCAACTGTTGAGCAATTGACTGCCCAGATGAACCAAGCAGCTACCAGAGGTGTATCCTCAACAACGTTTCAGCGAACGTTGCTGCGCAGCTCCGTAGCAAACGCCAGGTTAATGTACTTATGCTGACTGCTGTTCATTGGCGACGAAGGCTAGAATTTGCATGCCAGCACCGAAACTGGACGTCCACAGAGTGGCGGCAGGTGGCTTTTTCCGATGAATCACGTTTTATGCTCTATCGGACAGATGGACGTTGGCGTACACAGCGTGAAACGTCTGAAAGCAAGCACCCTGCAACAATTGCTGGAAGGATCCACGCTGGAGGAGGGAGCATTATGGTTTGGGAATGTTTTCCTGGCAGTCACTGGATGCACTCATCATTGTGGAAGGCACGATGGATCAGCACAAGTACGCCTCTGTCCTTGCGGACCATGTCAACTCTTACATGCAAATTATTTTCCTCAGAATGATGGCATCTACCAGCAGGGACAGTGCGGGGTGTTATACAGCTCGCAGTGTATGTGCGTAGATTGAAGAGCACCAGGGGAGTTTACCGTACTGCCCTGGCCAGCAAACTCACCGGATTTAAACCCAATCGAGAATCTGTGGGACCACATCGATCAGGTTGTTTGCGCCACGGATCCTCAACCGCGTAATCTAGTGCAGCTGGCCACGGCACTGGGTCGGCATGGCTCAACATTCCAGTGAACGCCTTCAGAAACCTAATTGACTCTCTTCCTGTACGTCTCGCAGCGGTCCGCTCTGCCAAAGATGGTTATTCTGGCTTTTGACAGGTGGTCACATTCATGTGACTGGACTGCTTATGCTAGTTGTAAATTATTATGAAATATATTCTAGTTGTAATTATTAAAAAATATACTATTTTATAATAAATATCTAAGAGTATAAACAATTTTCTAAATTATGCGGTTAAATGAATAATATTTCATCATAATAAATATTGTCGTACGTATTGACCTTGTAAATAATGGTAAACATATTCCATGTTAATTTAAATAAGATATTAAGCAATTCTTATTTGACAGAATACAAGAATTAGTTTCATCTGCCAAATAGACTAACTGTATTATTATAATAAGAATAACTATGTATTGTTATAAAACTTAGTTAGTCTTCATCTCACTTTAATTATACACAGCTTTTTTTTTTTTGTGTGTGTGTGTGTGTTTTGCTCATACGAACAAAATATATCAAAACAATTCGAAAGAAAAGTTTTCAAAAAGCATTTTTTCTTTTATTTTTGGGCAAAACGGAAATATTTCGAGGCAAAAAGGGGATCAATAACGGCAGCTCCTTTTCAATATCGACAGCTTTTCAATTTATCCTGCAAGGGAACATCCGCTCGGCCAGTTGATGAAAGTTTGTTTCGCAGGAAATCCAATCGCCGCATTTCACTTCCAGCTCCCCAATAGAGAATTACTCGTGAAAGCAAACTATAACCGAATCAATGGAAGAACAACTCTCACATTTATGGGCTGCTGCAACAGTTCCATTTGGAACAGACTCCGACTCGGAGGAATTGTGGTCTAAATCAGAGATTCCATTGTTTGACCTGTTGTAACACAGTTTTGATGAGACATAGAAATAGTTTCGTTTAGGATTTCTTTTTTATTACTCAGAGGGTCCATCATTAGTTCGCCCCAAATTTGTGATTTTCTTTCATTTATGTACTTCAATTAGTGATTCCAATATTAAATTCCTACGAAATTCCTCCTTCAATACTTTAATTAAGGTAATTGAAAACAGTCAAAATTTTTAAATAATGCTTTCAAAATTTTTTTATGTAGTTGTTAAAGTGGGTTATAAAACATTGACAAACATGAAAATCAAAATGTATACACGAATGTTTTTTTAAAAAATGGCAAAAATTGACTGAAAATGTATTTTTTTACTTCTAATTAAAAGAACATATCACACTTACATACATAAATGTGGATATAAAATCCATTATGAATTCATTAAACTGAAAAGAAAGATAATATTGCAAAGTATATCTGATCGACGGCCAATCGAGTCATTGAAAGAAAAAAATACAGGAAAAATCTTTTTAAGAAAAAAAGGCCAATAATTCATCTCTCAATGAATAAATTTTATTCAATGCATATATAAAATGATTAAAAATATATTCTGGATCGTATCATTACTGTCATCATATGGCAATGTTACCAAAAATACAGTTTTCAGAAATTTGTTTTACAGTTTTGAATGCACGTATTCAGTTACCTAATAGCTCGTAAATAAACAACTGTATCTCGACTCAGCTGTATAAAATGTCAAGCTGTATAGCGACTCAAAAATGTTTTTAAAAAGGTAAAAGTTCTGATCTTTAAGTAAGTAAAACAATAAAAAAAAAATCACATTTTTTCATAGCAACTTAACATTTACTTTAATTCACTATCGTTCTAAGTAGCCTATTATCCTCATCAATAATATTATCATCAATATTTGATTTCCCATTTCATATTTTGTATAATTCTTTGATTAAGCTAGGGTTTTAAGGTCTAGAAGGCTAGATCTAGAAGGGATTTTTACTGAATGGAATCAATTGTATTGCTATCAAATTCATATAATTCATTATGAAAAAAAACGTGTTTTATATTATTCGTACATTTCATCGATGTTTAGAAATTTGAAAATTAATTACTGCAAATACTTATATAACGTGTTAAGTTTGATAAATATTTTTAGTAAAAAAATTTCTTTAAGTAATTTTTGCCGTTTTTGTATTATTTTTATTCCTTACTGATTAAATGGGATCATTTCATAAATCACAAAATGTTAATGTATAATCTTTTTTTTATCCCAGTGTAACCCTGATTCCTCCGACACAAGAGCGCCCCTGTGAAATTCAGGATAAATGGTTAATTGGACTATAGACTCTCACCCCAGAAGAAGAATAGCGTAATCCTGGGGTATGCTAAGAAACATTTTTGTTGGCCTTTGCATTATCATCCGAGAGGTAATATATTTAAGGCAACCCTAAGCCTCTCTGAGCAACCTGCACTCGGTAGATGTCGCGCCTCAAAGTGGAATCGTTCCACGAAGTTTTAATTATCTGTCCTTTTACTCTCAATTGGTGTTAAATGTTGTATACGTGTTCTATTTGAGAACATGTAAATAAAACTGTGCATGTCTCAAATCTGTACCTATCGCACCTCAAAACACTGTACCTCAACATTTAAGCATCTTTTGTAACATAGATTCAATCACAATTAATATAACATGTGGGCACAGTTACAAAAATGAATAAGCGTCCAACGTGGCAAGTTGAAGTACCTGGCTTATACCTGTTTTTGATGTTCACAAAAAAAGAAAAATCATTTTAATGCTACATGCATGATGCATTAATTTTATGCAATTCATTTTTATTAGTATTTAACCAGTTCTTTGATTTTAACATAGATTATCTCATGTCAGCAACTCAAATACAACATGTGAAATCACACATCTTGACATTTTGAAAAGGAAAAGCAAAATGAATACAAGTTTCTAAGTCAGCAAAGGTTTCCAGTGCAATCAATTTTATCGGATGACTGGATATGCAAGTTGAAGTACCCCAGAGTGATGTTGTTCTTAATAACTGTTTACAACGCCGAATGTTCAAAAAAAAAAAAAAATCATTTTAATGCCATGCATGATGCATTATATGTTCGTATGCAGATGTGTTCCATGCATTCCTGGATTTTTATTACACCACAGCCTTCTTCTGTAGTGATTCTCAAGTGTGTGACGAGAACACCATTGAAACCTAGTTTTTTAAAATTATTCTTGGTTCCAAATGACCTGTTAAAAAAGACAAAAATAAGATTTTAATATTCAACAAACAAAACATTGCATATATATATACCCGTATAATTTTTTTAGATTCGTATAATTACTATTCAATTCAAATAAGTAAAATTTTTTTGGATTTGAAATCTAGAAACTTTCAAAAAATACCTTAATTCCATAAAATATTTTTTTATCTGGTTATTCTAAATGAAAATAAAATTTTACTTTAATAGAGAATAATACAAAATTTTAAATTCTATAATTGCTCTGTTTTTAATTATACTTAAACATAAACTTTTGTTTTGGGGTTGAAACTTTTGTATTTGGGATTGAAAAAAATCTTTAAAAAAAAAAAAGCCACACGTACATATCACATTTTAACTATTAATTTTTTTTTTTGTAAAATCGTGTTTAAAAAAATTAATTTATATTTTAATGTAAAATAAATTGAATTAAAGCATAGTTAATATGCATTTATTAATGTCAAAAGAATTTCCATTGTACGTCATAATTTTTCTTTAATAAGAGGAATAGGCAAATATAAACTATATCATAAAATAAATGTCAGCAAAGAGAGAAGATACTTAGGTCTCGCTACAATCAAATTTGCATCAACTAATTAATTATTATAATTCATGCACAAATGGCACAAAATTTCTTTAAACTAAACATTAATTTGCCACGTGACTTTCATTATATGTATTCTAGAATTTTATGGTACGCACGAGCAACATTGTTTCGTATACGTCAATACTACATCAATCACATTAAGTCACGAACAATGGTCACATTTAATGGTTCTTTATAAACATGTTCCATAATTCTGAAACTGTTTTGCTTTTATGTAATATGTAAATTATTGTGTGTTTAAATCATGTTTCTTAATATTCAGAAAGCTCAATTCTATTTGTTTGAAAATACTTTTTAAATTGATGGGAAACTTGAATCGCATCAGGTAAATAAAGTAATAATGAATAATAAAGGTCTTCATATATTTGAGGAAATTTTAAAATGTGGCATTGCTGAATATTTAAATTACATAAACTGAAGTAATATGGGTTGAACCAAGTTTGCAGCTTAAATAACAGATACTACTGAAGTTTTAACAGTAAAACAAACTGCGATTTATTTTTATTTTGAACATGATGTCGTCCAGTTTAGAGGTCCGTGACGTCTAAAAGAATGAAGATATTGAATAAAAAAGAAGTCATAGTATAAATTATTATTTAAAAAAGATTAATATCCTTCCATTACACGAAAAACTTCCATTTCAAAAATTTTGATTTAAAATAAAAGCTGGTTGTCACTTGATTTTATTAATGTCTATTTTTAAAACTGACATAAAATATGTATTGTTAAATATAACGATTAACTAATAGCAAATCATGTGATCTGTAGTTCATTTTACATACATTGTCTGACTCAAAATAAAAACAGATTATCGTTTCAATATCCTCAAAATAATGTCTGTGGATTAGTTTATGATTATAAAAATTTAACCATCACTTATCAGACTTCTCTGTCTGAATAGGATAGTAGTTCTTGTAATATTTGAGAAATTGCTCCTTCATAAAGTTCTATAGTTATTAAATTTTCTTATATTATTGTCGCTATTGAATTTGATAGTTCTTGTGAATATTCTGCACTTTATGTTTGCGATTTCGCCATGTCTCTGAAAATGGAATTTGTCAAAACCTAGTATTTTTGTAGCCACGGCGGCCATAGTGTTTGCATAAAAAGAGGACTTGACGATAACCCCAAAAGGAAAAAAGCAAATTAATTATGCAGAACCCTAAAGTGTAGAACTCCTGTTCTTATAGTATTCTGATGCAATGCTTTATAAATTTTTTGGGTTATTGTACATTAGTATTCTCCCCTGTGTATTCATTCAGCAAAGTATGTTCAAACATGATGAATTGTAATTTCTTGAAAATATTCAGTTTATTTTTTATTATTTATATATTTTAGTACTTCAATATAAATTTGAGTTATTAAATGAAATTACAATTTTTTACACAAAATTTTATCTGGAATTTGATTGAAAGTCGTATTTTGCATTGTGAGTACTCATTGCTGATTTTCTTTTTTTTTTGTAAACCATAGGGAAAATGATAAATATGAAAATTAGTATAGTCATAATTAATAATTATCTATTTAAAACTTGTTAAAGAAATAAAAAAATGTCACTTTATATATATATTTCACTCATATAGAAAATTAACTACATTATTTGGAGAAAAATAATTTGAAGAACATTTAAAATTTTTTCCTGAAATTTAATGAAGCAAAAACAGGATCATTTTCACTTTTAATGATAAGTGGACAAGAGCTGCTTTATACAGTGTTTCTGTAGTATAGAACGTACTTTATACTCATTCTTTCATAATTTGAAAAGTATGATTTTTAAAATGAAATATATTTCCTTTCCAAGTTTGCATAACATTTTCGCCAATGATAAATTTCAAAAATATATTTCTTTTTCATTAATTTAAATTAACTTTTATTAAAAAGTTTTATAAAATGATTTTCCTTTTCATATTTTATTTCCAGAAAATTGTTTATTATTAAATAAATTCTTTTAATTTATTAAAATTATTCCTGAAAAAATAATTAGAATTAAGTGTATAATATATTGCAAAGATTTTCGTCAAAATATAATGTGCAACTTAAAATGTCAGCAACACTTTAAAAATACAAAATAGTTAAAGATTCAATTTAAAATTATTAAATTAATTATTCATGCAATATTTTATTAAAATTTTAATATTAATTCAAGTTGCACTTTTATAGTTTATTTCATTAGTTTTGCAATTTAACATATTTCCATTAAGAATTTTCCATAAAAAAGTATTTTCACTCTTTCCCAAAACTGCAAAAATGTTTCTAATGAATTTAATGAAAAAAGAAAAAAAAAAAAAATACGAATGAGGAGAAATTAAAAAAAAAAAAAACTCTTCAGGATCTAATCCATCATAATCGAATGACGAAGAAAGCATCAAATTAATACCTGTCTTCCTACTTAATATATTACCTGCTTCTTGAAGAAAAGTGAACACTAAGATGTTGACATGCAAAGGTAAACCTTGGTAATGAAATGTGCAATAATAATTATGTAGTTGCAATATTTATGCATGTGCGTTTGCTTTGTCACGTTGAATAATAATGAAGCAAGATTAAAGATACCAAGTGATTTAAATATTTTAACTTTTCATTTCTAATTAAAAAAATTTATTTAAAGGAAAAAGGATATCTTAAAGAAGCATACCGTACAAAATCTACTAATGACAGAAAGAAAAGCTTGTTTTATACCAGTCACAATATTATTTAATTCTACTACCAAAATTTGTAATAACTATTGTAAAGTTATACTGGATTTATTAAATTCTAAAAATAGGAAATTAGGAAAAATTAAATTCTAAAAACCCCCAAAATGAAAAAAAGAAAATTGCGTAAAACCAATTCGTAGCAAAAATGCAAAAACGATATAATTTCATGCCTCTAACAAGCAAAATCTTTCATTCTTTTAGCTGCAAGTCAGCACTAATACTACGAGTACTTCATTAAACTTTATATTTCGTTTTCTTATTATCGTAAAGTTAGATTATTAATCACAATATTAAATACATTGTAAGTGAAAAATTCGCCAAAATGAAAAAAAGAGTGTTTAACAAGTATGTGAACTAATTACAAAAATACAAAAAATAAGAAAAAGTACTTTTACCTCAAACTCGCGGAATCTAAATGAAATAATTTATTATTTATTTTAAAACTTCTCCTTGAATTTAATGAAAAGTTTGCAAATTAAGGGAAGAAATTTCATTGATAATCTACTGAATGTACTTACAAGGAAGTCAAACAACATAAAGCGTAGGATGTATATGGAGTGAGAACTACTTCAAATATTTATTATCTTCAAATAGAGAAGATTGTTTCTCGCAGCAGGTATGTCACCAATTAAAGTGAATATTCATTCAGGGTACGTGGGCGAATGACAATTTCTGACAAGTATTATCCGTGGTCTTAATTAAATCTTTCCTATTTCTACAAATTTAAAAGGACTTCTGATTGAATAGAGTTAGTATTCAGTATCCAAGCTGAATTTCTAGAAATATCTTCAGCAAATACAGTGTGCACTAATTACGAGTAATTCGTAAACTAATTTTCTTTAAAGGTAGCATTGATTAGAGACAGTTTTCAAGATAATTCATTATTTTTTGTTTTTATTTTTAATTTTATTATTATTATTATTATTTATTCTGGTATTATAAAGGACAAAATATGTAGTGATATTAAAAAAAAGTTGGAAATAAAAAAAAAAGAACACATTTACTTTTATTAAAAATCTCAATGTAAAGAAAGTAATTAAAGAAATTAGAAAAATTATTTTAATATGTTCTATAATTTTTAACTATAATATGTATGTGTGTGTGTGTGTGTGTGTGTGCATTTATATATATTAGATAGGTGTAGATTAGCTCAGCAACTTAAGCAGATTTTTTTTATTTATATTAACATATATTGAAAGTTCTGTGCATGTTGTGGTATGTTTGATGTCAAACTCAATATGTTTGATTTTAAATTTTGAAAACAAATACAGTGCGCATATGAGTTTAAAATAAGTAAAATATAATCTGAAATATAAGTAAATGCATAAATATCCTAAATTGCTAATTGCCTTTTTATTTAATGGCATTATATCCATATCAAAAATAAAACAGATGAATATTAAAGAAATGCCGTTTTTTTTTTAGAAATCAATTTATTGTAGATAACTATAAAGATTAACTGGACTTAAAAGAATTCTTAATTAAAATAATTATTGCAAATTAATTTTTAATATTATAAATAAAATATTATTAATTAATTTATATTATTAATGTATTTCAATGAGTGTATAAATTAATATCATACAGATTAATATAATCATTATTATGATATGATATTTTAATATCATCATATAGTAAAAAGTAAAACTAATATTTCTAAATAAATTAGATATTAATAATTATCATAAAATAATTTAAAAAACAAAAACAACGTGAAAGAATTTCCTTAATAAAATATCGGAGTATATTGTTTTAAATACTTAAAATTAACACTTAAAAAATGTTACGCTATAAATTCCGAAAATATTTTTTGACTTTTTATTAACATTTTTTCCCCACAGCCACAAATGCACAGCAGATTAATTACAGTAAATATAAACTAAAAACATCATAACAGTTCCCCTCCATTTCAAACAAAAATAAATATGTGTATGCTTTTTTTGTCAGTCATATTTCAATCCCAAAGAATGTATGGTTTGCAAGAAGAAAACAAATTCTTAGTGTATGCGATTTATCATTCCTACCTTCGATAAACGGAAAGAATGCCAACATATGTCTCTGGAATGATGATACCAACTCCAGACACTATTATATCATCTGTATTACAGCACGGTTCATTACTCTTGTAGTGTAGCATCGGGGAAACATTGATCATGAAAATACAGATTGTTAATCTGTGAAATACTTTTGCAGGCAACCTGATTTAGAATTTGCGGACATTATATTCTGCTTTCTAATATTTCAGAAGCTCTTTATAAATTTTTTGGATTAGTTTATCTACTAGATGTATAATAAAAAAATGCAGAAAAAGTATCAAAAATTTTTCTAAATGGTGTTTTGGGATTGCGTGTTATGGATATATAGAAATCTTTCTAGTGCAAACTTTTTGTATATAAAAAAAACAAAGATGAAAAAAAAAATAGAAAACATGAAAGTATTTAAATAAGTAGAAATTAATTAAAAAAGCAAAATAAATTGTGTTAATTCTATCTGAACAAAAATTAAATAAAATTAAAGAATCAAAGAATTTGGTATCATCTAAAAATAAAAATATCTTGCTGAATTTGTTTCTTATTATAAATTAGCTCTTTAATCAACTAACTTGAAAACTATAAAAAAATGTTGAATAAGCTTAGGTACAATCATTTTAAATACAAATGCATGTTATAGTCCCACTTGTGGAACAGTGATGACTCTCACTGACGGAGGAAATAAGGGGATTCAGTTATGAATTCGCATCTGTGATCATTGATTTCTAAAACAAGCAGACTAGACAGTTGGACAAACAGGAGACAAAACAGGAGATCGCGACAGTTTGTGCAAAAGCTTTTTCATGTCGGCAATCAACCTTACTTGATGAGAAATCTCTGGGCTTTCTGTCATACGGTGTACCCTAAAAGTTCTCCTAAAAGACAATGTCTTCCTGTCTGGCTGGCAATTTGTGGCATATAAGTAGGACACAAGGCCCACCGATGTAAAAAAAAAAGGAAAACCATGCACATAAATTTCTCTCACTAAGTCTCACTATAAGACAGAAAATATATTTTGAACTACTTCAGAAAATAATATAGATAAAGAAAACAACAAACGTATCATGAAACGATATATTTAATAGAAACTGCTAATTTGTGAGATTTCAAAAAATGTCATTTAATCCTGTACAAATTAGCTTCTTTTTTCGAATGAGTATTTCAAACTTTTAAGAACGGTTTATGCAGTTATGTATCTCAAAATAAATTGCATAATATATCATTAAAAAAAAAAAATTTAATATCGGAACAAACTTAACTTGGCAGCTCACATATACCATGCCTGGGCTAACTTATCATGCCAGTTGTGATCACTTGTCACAGTTGACATGATAAGAGATAATAAGAGATCCATGAGATAACAGAGGATAGCAGATTCATGGGATCTTGTGATCCAATCATGTCTCTTTTTTACTGACAAAAAGATGTTCCTAACCCAATAATCGTATGCGTCTTATTGTCAATACAGCTAGAGTGTTAGAATGACTGTATACAGCCCTCATATGATTCAAACTGTTATATTCAATGATTAATTTTAATTTTTTTTTTAACATTAAAATGCAAAAAACAAGAAAAATATATAAAAATTATTTTAGAACAAATATATTAATTTCATTGACGCTATAATATATCAATATACTCTGTTCTTTTAAATAACTTCTAAGATAAATAGTTACTCAAAAAATTTCAAAACAAGTAGGTTTTTATATTTTGAAAA